>PVJH01004354.1:0-126854 GCA_004026705.1 Nesogale talazaci
GCAGGCTCCCACCTCTGGTACTGGGTTTGTAGAAGTTCAGCTTACTTCCTGAGCCAATCAGCTGTCCTCTTATTCTCACACAGATTCTGTGCACACAGGCTCCTGGGGGCAGACTTTAAGGCCCACAGACTCCCTGGCCTACAGGCTCCCCAGCTTGGAAGGGCTGGAGGAGAATCACAGGGTGGGGGACAGACTCAAGTGGTCGGACTCCCCACCTAGGAGAGATTGGGAGAGGACCGCAGGGCAGAACCCTGCTCAAGTGTCTACGCCCCCCCCCAGCTAGGAAAGATGGGGAGAGGACCACAGGGCAGAACCAGGCTTCAGGGGGCCAGGGAAAGGCCTCAGGGGGCCCACAGGGGAAAGCTAGACTCAGACGACCAGGCACTTCAGCTAAAAAAGGCCGGGGGAGACCCACAGGGCAGAGCTAGATTCAAGGGGGCCAACTCCCCACGTAGAAAAGGCCAAAGGAGGGCCGCAGCTTCGGGCCAGACTCAAGGGAACAGACTCCCCACCTAGGAAAGGCCAGAGGAGGACCACAGGGCAGGACCAAGCTCAACGGGGCAGACTCCCCAACTAGGAAGGGCCCGAGGAGGACCACAGGGCAGGTCCAGGCTCGAGGGGGCAGAACCCCGGCTAGGATGGGGCAGAGGAGGACCTCAGGGTGGGGTCTGATTGAAGCGTTCAGGCCCCCCAGCTAGGAGAAGCTGCAGGCAGGCTGTGGCGCTGCCAGAGACTTGATCGGTCTGCTTCTCGTGCCTCTGTAAGCGGCGGCGATGAAGAACTCAGAGACCCGATTCTAGCTAGGGATAAGCCGCGTTGAAAGACCCCTACCTGGCGCCCCAAAAAACTCCAGCCTGGCTCTCCTCTCCAAACTGCTGCCTTTGGCACCGCGCCACTGCCCAGTTCCCGTTAGGGAAAGCCACTCCGGAACACTCCTGCCTGGCTCTCCTCCCCAATTGGCCGGACTCGCCCCGCCGTGCCTAGGGGCCGAGCCCCAGCTAGGGAAGGCGGTTGAAAAGCTCCTGCCCGACTCACGCCCCGCCGCGGCCCGGTTCCCACTAGGGGAAGCCGCCCTAGAAGACTCCCTCCTGGCGCTCCCCTCCAATCCGCCCAACTCTCCGAGGAACCGCCGCCGCCCGGTTCCCGCTAGGGGAATCCGCCTGGACAAATGCCCGCCTGTTGCTCCCCTCCAATCTCCCTGCTCGCCATATATTTTTTTTCTTAGCATATTTTTATACTTAGGGTTTTTTCCCCGATAAATTTACAAAATAAGAATATCTTGCTTTTGGCCTTTTTAAATTGTTTTATTGGGGGCTCATATAATTTGTATTACAATCTGTACATATATCCGTGATATGCAAAGCACATTTGTACATTTTTTGCCATCATTCTTCTCAAAGCCTTTTCTTTCCACGTAGGTCCCTGGTATCAGCTCCTCCTTTTACCATTCCCTCTCTACTCCTCCCTCCCTTATGGGCCATAGGTAGTTTATAAATTATTATTATTTTGTCATGTTGCACACTGTGTGATGTCTCCCTTCGCCCACTTCTCTGTTGTCCATACCCCAGGAAGGAGGCTATATGTAGATCCTTTTAATTGGTTCCCTCTTTCTACTCCACCTTCCTTCCACCCTCCCGGTGTTATCCTTCTCACCACTGGTCCTGAAGGGATCATCTGTGCTGGATTCTCCAGGTTTCTAGTTCCTATCTTTCCCAGTCTACATCCACTCGTCTAACCGGATTTGTAAGGCAGAATTTAGATCATGCTACTGGGAGGGAGGAAGCATTTAAGAACTAGAGCATAGTTGCATGTCTCGTCATTGCTGCACTCTACCCTGACTGGCTTGTCTCCTCCCCAACACCCTTCCATAAGGGGATGTCCATCTTTCTGCAAATGGACTTTGGGTCCCCAATCTGTACTCCCCCTCATTTACAATGATATAATTTTTAGTTCTTTGATGCCGATACCTGATCCTTTCACCGTCTGGTGGTCACACCCGCTGGCATGCTTCTTCCATGTGGACTTTGTTGCTTCTCAGCTAGATGGCTGCTTGTTTATCTTCAAGTCTTTAGGACCCCAGACGCTATATCTTTTGATAACTGGGCTTATGCACACATTTGTCTTCAATGAACACATCAGGAAGGTGAGCATGCAATGATATGCTTTTTGTACTTTGATGACTGTTAACTTTGAAAATGCCAACTGATGGGCAGGCTGCCAATTTGAACATGGCAATACTTGAATGAGGACAGATTTTCTTAATGTTAATATTCCAGTGACTGAATTTGTTGTAAACAGACAGATGAGTCTAAGATCTTCTTTAAAGGAGGCTTGGTGGACCTGTAGTTAGGCATTGGGCTGCTAACTGTAAGGTCAACGGTTTAAACCCACAGGAAGGAAAAGGAGACTGGTTGCAGCTGTCAGGATTTACAGTGCTAGAGACCCTGTATAGGGTGACTATGAAACAGACTCAACTCTATGGCAGTTGGTTGGATTGTTCTCAGATCTTCTTTATACTTGAGTATAAAGTATATATATAAAATCACCTCTTCCCCTGTCTAGAGATAGCCTGGGCTAGCTGAATGGTTCTAGTAAAATTATCCTAATGGCCCCTCACTGCTAATCAGGGGCTTTTGATCTAGATGTAGGCTTGGTATGACTCCCTAATTGGTGTTGATAGTGTCCTCTTTAGAGTTGTGAGGCATAATCACTGGGGCATAAAGGTTATATAAACCTAAAATTACTTGTTTCTACTTCTTCCCTGCCCTCCCCATAGAGAGATCTTTCCAGAGTGTGATGCAAATGGGAGAAGAACAGAGTCAAGAAAGTGAATGAATCCCGCTGGTCTCTTTGGAGGACCTGGATTCCATGACACCTAAGCTAGAGACTATAGTGGACCACCCCAAAGTCACTCTTTGTTGGTTTCTGTTTCACAGAGTTGAACTGAACTCTACTTGTCATCAAACAATCCCAATGCCCTCCCTGATGCTCATTTCACCTTCACCCATTAATAATCCTCCTTATTAGCTTAAATGTCAAAATTAATGAATAAAATTTCCATACCTTAAAATCCATAAATAGAACCTCATCTGGTCCCCTTGGGTAGAATGATCACTGCTCTCTCCACTTGTTTACACATCAGCCATTGATGAATCAGAATTTAGTTCCTGTGAAGGGGATGTCATCTATCTATTTGTCTCAGTGTGCCGTTTAGCAGATCGTAAGCTCACCAGTGGATGCCTGATGGATTTGATATGAACCAAGCAGAGTGAAGTCAGCATACATCTGTCATACAATAAAGGACAGCTTGGATAAAACTTGGTACAGTCTCAGTAGTGTGAGCAGATAAAAAACAGTGTGCACTTCAGAGATGTACATCGGAGGGAGTCTCAGCAAGAGGACTACTTCAAAAGGACGAAACCCATCATTGAGGTTTGCTTCCAAAGTGTGACAACTCCAGCCAGGAAAAGGAAAGAAAGAAAGAAAGAAAGAAAGAAAGAAAGAAAGAAAGAAAGAAAGAAAGAAAAAAGCCTAGCTGTTTGTAATGGAATGCCAATGTGGAACTTGACCAGGGGCATTTCTGAACTTGTATCTGTTTCTTAGTCGGAGAGTTAATATGAAAGCAAGAGCAGTGTAGAACTGTCAATGGGATAGTATTAAAAGCCAGCTGTCGAAGGGGTGTGTGAGAGAAACAGTGCTCTCAAATAAGCCAGAGAAGGTAGTGCACTCAGCCCTTCATCTGAGAATATCCAACTTCACAAAGACACAGATAATAAAAATATGTCACAAGAGGTGATCTGCCTCAAGTTAGAGCTTGCTCAGTTTTCCTAGAGCAATGTTGCTTAACTGACATTTGGCTGTGTCACACAATTAATGAAGCCTCGTGACTATGCTTTTGCGATGTGTCCTGAGACTATAACCATGAGCAATGATCGAACATTAGAAACTGGGGGCTGAGTTCGAACAAGTTGTTTCTCTGTGGCAATAACAGATGGTGGCTGTCTTCTCTTCTTGTCAACTTTAGGGATAGCTTTGTTTACTTATTTATTTTTCAGTTCATCAGAACTTTTCCTAAATCTGAGGACTCAATCCTATCCCTATGCCTGGTCAAGAACATTCTGATAGTTCGTTGTTGATTTCAGTTTTTGCAAAAGAGGTTTTATTTAACTCATTTTAAATGAAAATGTCTTTCATTGCAGGTTCATGGCGAGTGTTCCCATTTCAAAGAAAGATGAGTCAGCAGATTTTGGAAGTTATCCACCGATATCAATAATATGGCTTAGAAGTAAAATTTTACTCAGGATAATTCAACATTGGTAGCAGCAGTATAGCAGCAGGGTGCTGCTGGAAATTGAAGCAGATTCAGTAGAGGGCATGCAAAGAGGGATGTGATTGCTGATGTTGGATGGAGCTTGGCAGAGAGCACCAGAAAGAAACCTACTTGTGTGTTATTGACTGTGCAAAGTCATTGGACTGTGTGGATCACAACAAACTATGAAAGACTGATAAAAATGAGAATTCCAGAACATTTCATAATGCTCATGCAGAATCTGTACCTGGACCAAGAAACAACCATATGACCCAACATGAGGAAACTGCATAGTTTATTTTTTAAGAACTGCTTAATTTCCTCAGTTTATTGTATATGAATTCCTGAAATTGTCTATGTATCTGGTGCTCAATTCAAAGCACACTTAAATCACATTATTTTTTTCCTCAAATGCCTCAGGATCCACAGAGGCATGTACTTGGGGGGACACATCTTTGTGGGAGGAGAAGGCAGTTGGTAGCTTTGCTCATCACAAGCTCATGGAAGAAAAAGAAGAGATGGGGAAAATTACTAGCAAGTCCCATTGCATTGATTATTTAAGTTCTAATCCTGTGCTGCACAAGGCATCCAAACACATACCCTCTGAGTCAATTCCAAGACATGATGACTCTAAAGGACAAAGTAGAACTGCTCCCTTTGGATTTCTGAAGTGGTAAATCTTTACTGGATGAGAAAGCCCTATCTTTCTACCTGTGGAACAGCTGCTTGTCCAACTGCTGGCTTGTGGTTGGTAGCCCAATGCATAAACCATTATGCCACGAGGTCTTCTTGCTTGGCAGGAAAAGAAGAGGTGATGTCTGTTAGTGTTTCCTATATCGGTAGACTTTGATCTGGATATTTGAAATAGCAAAGATATTACACATACATATTTCCTATAGTATAGGCTCAACTTACAATGCATTTTAACAAAACAAGTATATTTTTCCATTTAATAATTTGATACCCCAGAAACTATCTAACCACCAAGAAACAGACTAACAAGTCACAAACAAGCACAAATTGTGAGACTATAATATACTTCATAACTAATGGCAATTTGCTGAAAGCCTACCCAAGTCTTTAAGAGTTTCATTTACAGCAAGCTGTGATAAAATTAATGCATTATTCTCAGATTAAATTTTAAAAAGGATGTATAAATCATTGGAATGAATACTAATTACATAAGCATCTTTCTAAAAATTCAATAGAGAATTGAATTCAAAACAACAGCTTCCCTCAACCAACCAATGAGCTAATCATTTCCATCACACACACACACACACACACACGTTCTGTAACAAGAGGCTGAAGACCCCAAAGCCAGAACATCCCTGTTTGTCTGACTTGACAAGTAGATCAGTGCATCCAGAGTTTGTGATGTATTTGTCAAGCCATGCTGAATTGTGTTCCTGAACACAATTTGTTGAAGCATGAACATTTGAATGTTCATGTGACCTGTTCATGTGACCTAAGTTGGAAAAATGACTTTCAGTTAATAAAGTCCTTTCAGAGTAGCTATTGTTTCTAAATGCTCACGGAATTGGTTCTACTGACTAGAGAAGTGATTGTTCCCCTTGATTTGCTTGCTGCAGGCACTGCAAATCTTCATCTTGTTGAAGTTCTTCCATTTACTTTGTACTTTACCAAACACACTATCCTTTTTGGGGGGTCTGGTCTTTCCAAATAACATGTCAGAAATAGCAAAGAAATCTCACCATCCGTACTTTTAAGACGTTCTGGTTGTACTTCTTTAAGACATTTTTTTTTTCTTCTGAAAGTCCAGAAAACCCAAACCAACTACCATTGAGCAAACTTCCCTGGCAGTCCATAATACTTTCAACATTCTTCACCACGATTAGCATTCATTTGCATCCTGTTTTATCTGGTTTTTCTTATTCTTTGTCCAACTCTCAAAGGCACATGCAGTGATTATAAGAGTCCCCGCTTGGATCAGGTATGCCTTCTTCTTCCAAGTGACAGCTTTGTTCCTCAACCCTTTAAAGAGACCTTATGCTGCTTTCCTTTTTCTCCTTTGGTTAAAACTCAGCTCTTTGCTTGGAGTTTGGCACATCCTTGCAGTACTCAACTTTCCCAGCAGATGGCCTTAGTCAGCAAATGACAGCTGCTCTCAAGCCAAGTCATTCCATTTTCTCAGCCTTCAGTTCAATTTAGATGCCTTCTAACAAGGCTGTAAAATTGTCCCAGAAACTTACTGAACACTTGAAGTGCATTGAACTTATCTGATAGGGTTCATAATGTGTTGCTTACAGCTAGATTGATGCATTTGAGGAGGCTAATGTGAGAAATGGGAATTCACGAACTAGATTTCTATTTTTCATTTCACACAGGGTTTGTTATAAAAACAATCAAGTGCATTTAGAAAAGATTAAAAGGAAATCCTCCAGTACTCTACTGCAATTAATTTTAAAGGTGCACTGCTTTTGCTTTTGCTTCTAACAGTACAAATCTATACGAGAAATGAAAAATGTTATAGTGGTTAATATAGAACGCATGCAGTTTTCTCAGTGAAAGAAATGCAGAATGACATTAATGAAAGAGCTTTAAGATAAATATTAGAGGAGTACAGAGGAAGAATTTGATTAGAAATTGATCTCAGATGGTTTGACCTACTTTTTCTGAATTAAACGTAGCCCCCTGAAGGTATTTTGAACACACACAGCACATTTAGACATAGTTTTCGATATAACTCTTTTTTTCTTTAAAAATCTTTAATGCAGCTTTTTAAATGATATATTTGGAATATTGTGCTCTTAACCATACCTTGTTCCAGACAGCAGTAATTGGGATAGTCGGAAAGCATAGGCACATTGTGGGAGTATAAATAACTTGAAAGCTAGAATAGCAGAAAACTCCTTATAAAGAAACAGGATAAAGTCCCTGCAGGATTTTGTTGAGGTGTCTAATTCAATCTGTGAGCTATGGGGAGTGGGGCGGGTGGGGGTGATACAGCCGTTGGATATGCTACAAGTTCCAATAGGAATCCCAGGCTCCGACGTGAGCATGCTCAGTTGAAGAAGAAGTACATGCCTGTCTGTTAAAGGCCATCTGTTTGGCTCTCAAGATGCCTCACGAGTCAGAATTCATTACCTGATTTTATCAAACCAGAAAGAGAGCCATGGTTTTGAGACATACTCATTAACCAAACCCCTGAGGCAGATGTATGAAAACATAATGCCAATTTGTTCATTCACAATGAGAAATCCAATTGTCACAGCCACTGGTATCCTGGGCTGGATCATCTAATTTTCTCCCTGTAGGCAGGATTACTTGAGAGGCCAAATTACAATCAGAAGGTTTCTTGATGATTATGTATTTTAACATCTTATCAGAGGTAGTTTTAATTTTGGTTCTTCATAGTCACAGCAATGGATATGAAGTCTTATGATACCAGAAAATATAAAGATAAGTCAAGGATAATTATGTTGTCCCTTGATTCTCTATTCATAACAACATAAAAGATCAGTCAATAGTAAACTAAATTGTTCCACCTTTATATCATAAATTATTATTCAGAAGTGGAAATGAGTGAAATAAAGATATATGGGGCATTTGGCAGCTCTGAGAAGACACAACATACTGCATCCAGTAAGATTCTGTTTAAATTAAATTAAAATAAGAAAATCCTATATATTTTTGGAAAGCATACTTCAATTTGAAGCTTACACTATCAATATAGTAAAGCGTGATTATTATAAATCTTAATCTCCAGGGAGAAATGTATGAGACATAGATTATATAAGTAATGATTTTCTAATTATTTGCCAACAGTACACATTTTGTTTTATGCATATTTCTAGATGGGCTAAGCTAAGTCACATAAATTTCTCATTTTTGATATACAAAACAATAGATATACTTATTCTTCTAGCACTTTGTGGTGTAATAAATATTTGACACAACTCAAAGGTACTAATTCTTCTTTGGTTTCCTGTATTTATTGTCTAGTTTTTGCATACATCTGAGGTGATTCAAAAAAACCATGGTTCGGTTCAGATACACCTTAGTCCTCAAATTGACATATTTGTACACTATACACAGATATTTTGTATTGCTTTATATGCTCATACTTAACTAATTATAATACATTAATTGAAAATATTATTTAATGTATCTATATCAACTTGCCAGGAAGTCCAATAAAACACTGGACCATCTCCTCAAATATTCTAGGAATATTAAAAACAAGGAAAATGTGAGACACCATCAGAATCAGCCATAGTCTAAGTCAACATACCACATAAAGGTAATGTGGTAACCTGCCTAGGATTCTGCAATAGAAAAAGAACAACAGGTAAAAAGAGATCTGAATAAGTATGGACTCTAACTCATATTAAAGGTATCAGTATTAGTTCGTTGATTATGATAACTGTATCACCTAATAAAACAAAGCAAGGAAAAAACCCCCATAGTCATTGAAGCAATTCCAATCCACAGCGTCTCTTTGAGCAGAAGTGTCACTCCGCATCTCTGCAGCTTGCACACTTTCTCCTGTGCAGGGGTGATGGGCTTGCGACACTGTCCTCTCTCGCTGTGAGAAGCTTGATGTCTACCTCATGACACCACCAGAAAGTCTTCACCCACAACAGGAGCATGTTAATACCAGACAGAACTGTGGGATCTCTTCTCTCTGTGCCACTGTCACTTTCATGATATAGATCTAAAACCGTTCCATAGTCAAAATTTATGAAAACAAAACAAAAATATATAAACTATTATATGCCACAAGTTGCTATATGCTTACTTTCCTTTATTTAAAAAAATTATTAAACTAGTCCTGCCCCCTTTTGGGAGCAGTACACAGGGAGTTTGGGCCACATTTATGTATACTTCTTTATGTGTTCTCACCTTAATTTTAATTAAAATAATTCTTCTCATGAGTGATTGGCTGTGGGGGAGTGCAATAAAGGCCCATTACACCACCATGGATGAAACACGTACTGTTCTTTAGAAACAAAGTCCACCAATAGACTATAGTCAAATCACCAGCAAAAAGATAAGTAAATATTTCTATAAGTCACAAGGATGACGAAGAAAAATATTCAACCAGTGCCACCAAAGCCAATTGTTATTACTTACAGATGGAATTTTATGTATCTAAGCAGAGTGAGTTTAAATATGTTGCACAATTTGGAACCCATGTCAATTGATATTCTATCTCCATAAGCCATTGCCAGGAGTCTGAGAGGCGGTGTCCCAGACAGATGGCTACATTTCATTACTATCAAATATAACTTTGAGGATTAAAATACTGCTCACTAGATTTATACCTGTAATACACTGAATGAGGTTCAAGATGCTCCTCTGCAGGGAGAGGAAATTGTCAGAGGACAAATATAGAAATAGGTGAGTCTGGTCTTGAAATAATTAAAGTGATTTAAAATTTTTATATATGGGAACAGTTCTTGAATACTGGCCAGTGGACAACTGAATTCTATAGCCCATTCAAGGTAACACTATTTAATTGGGTCATAGACACACAATGTTCTATGATAAAGGAAAGGAAATTGGGAAATGGGTAATGTGATCAGGAAATAATAATATCATAGGTGGTAAAATGAGGAGTGTTGAACTTTAAAAAGGTATATTTATTCTCAAGTGTTTTCATGATGAAGAAGAATGTGACTAAGTTATGTTGCTCCAAAGAGATCAAAACAGTAATATGTCACAGTTGCAGGAAAGCAAATTTTGTTCTACTTTATGGAAGCAATTACAGTGTGTCAGAGCTTTTGGAAGATAGGTTACACTATCTGACAAGGTAGTGTGATCTTTGTCATTTAAGCTTTCTAGGTAAAGCCTGAACAAGCGCTTGGAACTGTGGAAGAAGATAACACTTATTATATAACTTCCTGGTGGCCTAAAGGAAGAGAAGAGATAGTCAAAGTGAAGCTAGAAAACATGCCTTCATATCCAGGGGTCCTTTTAACTGGGTATTTACATCCCTCTTTATCTGATGTGAAGGAACTAGGGATGTGAACCATTAGGAGAGGGAGCTTTAAGTCATTCAACAGCAAACCACCTGGACCCAGTTGAGCTGGACAAGGGAAAGGAGATAGAGTAGTGATTCAGGAAAAGATGACGAAGATGTTGTATTTGGACAAGCAGAAGGTTCGTAATTATTGCATGAATACTCTAAAATGCTTTCTTGTATTGTGGTTGGACATCGCCCAAAGATTTGGACTGACTAATGGACACAAGTGGATCTAATTGGTGAAAGGAGTGAATTCTTGTGTAACATATCAAATGCACTTAGTCCCCTATCTTACACTAACCACTGTTGTAGAGACCAGGATTGCACAGGCTCATTTAACCTCTCTAAGGGACTTCTCAAGCAGCCGTGGTGGCACAAAGATTAAGCCCTTAACTGCAATCTAAAACGTGTCCAGCATTTCTGTGGAGAAAGAAATGATAATCTGCTTCCATCATGTGTACAGCCAGAAGATGGTATTGAGCAATTTTGGTAGGTCTCCTGGAGTTGGCACTGAGTCAGTGGCATCCAGCCACGAAAGCATCAGAGTTTCTCCAGTGCTACCCCATGCGATGCCCACAGCCATCTAAGAGGCACTCATCTGTGTATAGACTATCAGAACAGAGGAGTTCATGACACCAGGGTTACATGAGGATTGACTGATACATTATTTCCCTTTACATCCCATCTGAGACATGCTTCATAAAGGTTCTTCAGAAGATGTATTCAGAATTATATATCAGTTCTCACTACATGTGGTCAACTAAATGACACCTTCGTCCCTGCTTTATGCCCATTGACCTTCCCAAAGTTACTAACACCCCTATTCAGCTTTTGTCCTATGTTTTATTTTCACTCTCTTAATTCTTGAACCTCTCTGAAGAGTCCCATTAATTTCACTTATTATCTGAAGATGTTGTGTTTTATTTTGGCATTTTGGCAATTACATGTTGATCCAGTTTTCTGAAAACAGATAGCATCCAGAGCGATGTGAAATTAATCTAAAGAGGAATGGTGCTGGGACCATTCACCAGCGCCAGGCTCTTTCCAATGGACCTTTCCACCAGTTTAGAAGCATTTGTAGTAGGTATTACATAGATACAAAATCCTGTATTTTGGGCAGAGAGGTTAGAGTTTCTAAGCTTCTGTAATCATTTTATAGTTCTTCTCCCAATCAGGTTTGATGCTGAAAGATGTTATTTTAAATATCCTAGAGTTCATATTTGACTGCACAGACCATAACAGACTATGGATAGCCTTGAGAAGAATAGGAATTGTAGAATACTACATTGCCCTTGTGTTGAACCTGTGCATGAGGCAGTTGAACAGAGCAAGGGATTACTATCTGGGCTAACATAAAGGAAGATGTCACAGTTGTATTCTCTCACAATACTTCTTCCAGCTGGATGCTGAGCAAATAATCAGAGAAGGGGATTCTAAGAAGATGAATGCTGAATCCAAATTGGAGGAAGGCTATTAACAACCCATGGTATACAAATAACACAACCTTGCTCAGATAGTACGTCAATATATAGAACACCCAAAGCTTCACAACTGAACCAATAGATGACGTCATGACCACTAGAGAAAAGATTGACGTCAAGGATTTCATCTTGCTTGAACCCTCAGTCAAGACTCCTGGAAGCAGCAGCCAAAAAAAAAATCAATGAATATATTGCATTAAGTAGATTTGTTGCACAAGATCTTTTTAAAGTGTTGAATAATATGAATGTTACTTTGAGGACAAAGGTGTGCCTGACCCAAGCCATGGTATTTTCACTTGCCTCATATGCATGTGAAAGTTGGACTCTGAATAAGAAAGACTAAAGAAGAATGGATGCATATGAATTATGGTGCTGGAGCAGAAAATTCAAAGTACCATCGACTTCCAAGAGAAGAAACAAATCTGTCTTGGAAGAAGTACAGCCAGAATGCTCCTTCAAAGCGAGAATGGTGCGTTGTCAAGAGAGCCCAGTCCCTGAAGAAGGACCTCATGCTCGGTCAAGTAGAGGAGCAGCTAAAGAGAGGAAGACCTTCCTCAAGATGGATTGATACTGTGCTTGCACGAATGGGCTCAGACATAACAATTGTGGAGTGTGGCACAGAACCATGTTTGTTCTGGTGGACAAAGGGCCAGTGTGAGTCAGAACCTACTGATCAGCACCGAATCACCACCACCACCACCACCATAAGCATCAACCTCCATTTTCCTCTCATTACTCCCACATTGCAGAGAAACAAGCACAAAATATCCATGCTGAATGATGGATGGTGTTCCCTTTTATAGTAAGGCGCTGATGGATTTTGAACAAAACCTTAAAAAAATTCAATGTGTAAAATAAACATGTTTGTTAAAATCTTTACCTGATTGTCATGGGGGTGAAAAGGCTTTGATAAAATTTTCAGTTATCTGGATATCTAAGAAAAAGATGGTCTACTTTAGGCTTACAGTTTTCTTTCCAAAATAGTTACTCTACTCAAGACAAAGATTAAAATCAATACTTAGAGCAAATACTCCAAATAGCATTCCATTATGTAAGTATATACTTTGGAAATGGAGAGTGAGGATGGAATAAATCTCTTATTTGAGATGTACCCAAGTATAAACATCTGATATTCATTCTGTCAGTGCAGAACAATTTTACGAGGAATACTGTACAATTGAACAACTGATCAACAATTTATATACTCCACACAGATGCACTTATAGCTCTCGCAAATATCTTGTATAAAACTGAATGTCTCTAGTGTAGAATCAACTTTGTGCTACACTATTTATGTAAAAATAAAAAAAAATTCCAAATCAACTTTCTCAACTTCCTCTTTATCCAGAGAGGAGACCCAAACTAGTCTTGAGTATTGGCCTTCCCATCCGAAGTACCAAGTCGATGAAAGTCAACACATCCAAACACATCCAGACGTATGAGGTGTCCCGTGGGGTCCAAGGCACTGTAGTTTTGGTAATATGAGTATACAAAAAGTAAGCCAAACTTTCTGATAAACCGTAAAATATCTCGCTGTCTTTAGACTTTAGAAAGAAGTCTTTTTTGCCAAAATGTTTGTCTAATCATATCTAAATTAAGTACTTCAGCCAGCTTAAAAAAAACCTGATTATTTTTGGATGTTCTAGTTAGAATCTTGGCTTAAACACTGGACTTTAAAATATTAAAAAGAAAGTCAGAGCAGAACATTTGAAACTCAAGTTTTAATTAAATATTAAATTCTAACTTAAGGGGAACAAGCTGGTGAAGTCTCCCCTACTGTGTTGCTTTGCTCCCCCTCTCCTCTTCCCCCTCCCCTTTCTTTATTCCTTCCCTCCCCCTCCATGTAAACAGAATCCCATCGATAAGATTCCCGTTTTCCTTATTTCCATACAATCTACTTAGATGTTAAGATGGAAGATTTCAGGGAAATAAATCTTACTGAAGGAAGCAAGCGAGGTCATAAATTATTCAAGATGCTATCAAACTCCATCTGGGCTAATTTGTGAATTGGTAAAACCTGTGCCCGAGTCGTCACTTCCTTTGCCTTTTTGCCCCTTTGATGCTATGATCTTTCCAGTAAACTTGTTCTCCGATGACTGCTTTGTTTCTCACGGGCTTGGCCATCTTACATTCCCCATTGAGGACTTCACTGCTCCCTAGCCTCTGTAATTAGTGCTCACAATTAGTATATGTGAGGGTGTGTATGTGTGTTATGTGCATACTGGACTATCAAGTGGAAATGATCAAGTTCTTATTTTACTTATCAGTCCTATTTGATTATTAATTCCTTTTTCATCATCCCCTATAATTTTATTCTTTCATATCTGTTAGGATGACTTTATTATGCTGATTATATTTTCCAACTTCCTTTAAGTTCTCAATTGGGATATTAGTTTTCCTTTCATTATCCCATTCCTTTTATGATTGTCATTTTTCATATGTATTCTGAAAACACCCTAATTTAAAAAGTCTCCAATTCATGTAAATACATTTACATATGATGATGGGGAAATAGATCTACGTGCATATATTCAAAGCTTAGTATTAAGGTAGCATATGGACATTGGACCACAACTCAAGTATTCCTTCAATGCAAGAATTTGTTGTATTAAATTGGCATTCCGTGATGCTTACTTCCCAATGCGACCGCTGAAGATAAAGGTGTTGCATAAGCAAATGTGGTGAAGGAAGCTTATGGTGCCCTGTTAACAAAAGATAAAGCACCTGGGGTCTTGAAGGCTTGAAGGTAAACAAGTGGCCATCTAGCTGAGACGCAAAAAAGCCCACATGGAAGAAGGTCATCAGTCTGTGAGACCAGGAGGTGTCAAAGGGATCAGGCATCAGGCATTAAAGAACAAAAAAATCATATTGTGATTGAGGGGGAGTGCAGATTGGGGACCCAAAGCCTATCTGGAGGCAACTGGACAACCTCTTAAGGAAGAATTGTGGGGCAGAGACGAGCCACTCATGCAACTTTCCTTAGCTCTTAAATGCTTCGTCCACACCCACTATCATGATCCCAATTCTATCTTACAAATCCGGCTAGATCAGAGGATGTACATTGGTACAGATAGGGACCAGAAACATAGGAAATCCAAGACAGATGATCCCTTCGGGACCAGTGGTGACAGTGGTGATATCAGGAGGGTGGAGGAAATGTGGGGTAGAAAGGCGAAATCAATGATAAGTATCTACATATAACCTCCTTCCTGGGGGATTGACATTAGAAAAGTGGGTGAAGGGAGATATTGAACAGTATAAGATATGACAAAATAATAATTTATAAATTGTTAAGAGTTCCTAAGGGGACAGGGGATTGGGGACTAGGTGTATTGAGGAGCTGATACCAAGGGCTCAAGTAGGAAGCAAGTGTTTTGAGAATAATGAGGGCAACGAATGTACAAATGTGCTTGACATACAATGGATGGATGTATGGATTGTGATAAAAGTTATTTTAGCCTCTAATAAAATGATTTTTAGAAGTCTCCAGTTCAAATCTCCATGCATACTCCAGATTTAGGGGACAATACCCACGAGATATTTCTATTTAGACATGGATGAAAACATTTTAAAAATAGCATATCCAATATTATGGGCATTATTTTTCCTTTTCTACCAAGCTTGATTCTTCTTAGTTGCCTACTCAACAAAAGCATCATTTTTTACTCATTTCTCTCTACCCACATCCAGTCTATTGATCCCACAATGACTGCCCCTCCCCATCCCTGCTCCAATGTTACATTTCTGAATCTGATGATTCTAGTGTTGCTGGGGTGTCATAGCTTATTAATTGGTTTTCCTTTCATGGGATTATATGAAAGATATATTTTAAATCAATGGAGTATTAGATTCCACAAAATATAGTATTTCCCCTTTAGTATATTTTAATATACCTCCATACTTTTGACATATATCCACTTCCCCATTTTCTCTGCCCCTTCTATTATTCAAACTATTGCAATTTTTGGACCATAAGTGTGTGTGGGTGGGGGAAATGAGGGTACGCTTTATGGTTCGAAGTGGTACCCCAATACCTTTTAGTATATCTAGTATTTGTTTCAGTATAATTTTTTCTTGTTTTCCTGCTCTAAAAACTGGTTGTGTCTTATGGTCAAGTTCATCTTATGGCTTCAAAAATATGGTACTGTCCTTTCTCTGAATATATTGTCTCAATGGATATTCTTGCTTCCGAGATTGCTCACTACCCCCTGAAGTTACCCTCCACTGAAATGAGTGACAACGAACTGGTATCGGTCTTTGTAAACTGAGATTCTGATTTCGTATGTCTCAGTTTTACACCATTTTATTTATTTTCTGTTCACCGAATAAAACTAACCCTTCTGTGACTTACAAGCATCGACCTTCATCTAGCCTAGACAGAGCTCTCGCACATCACTCATTGCTTTCTTTTTTTTTGGGGGGGGGAACATCACTGCCCTCTGGTGGTGGGAGTAGGAGGCCCTGCCTTTACTCCTGTGGAGTCACTGCTGGAATTGAACCTCCATCCCGGTGGGCCGCAGTCCCACGCACGACCACTACGCCACCGGGTCTCAGCCCCACTCATCGCTTTCTTAATCACATTTTGTGACCTGTATGCCCTCTGAATTAATTCACTGTTTCAAACATGCCTCCCCAAATCTTGCCTCCCCCCACCCTACATCAGAGCCTTCACCCCACTGCTGTATATTTGAACTCCCCTTCATTTCTAAGGTTTCAATTTAGAAATTAATTCTTCCATGAAATTCCCCTGACCTCCCCATGTGTATGTTAAAGATACCTTTTCTATGACATTTTGTCATTCACCAATTAATGCGCACTTCTGCACATTATTTATTTATTTGAATTTATTTGTCTGTAGAATAGAATAATTATAACATTTATCAGTAAAATATGTGGTTTCTCTCTTTCAGGACCTCTTTCTCAGTAAGAAACTAAGTAAATGCTTTGGGTATTTTTTATTTGTAGGTAAAAAATCTGTATTTTGTAAAACTAAACCCACTGAGGAGATTAAGATAAAAACAACATTAGAATCTCTAGCAGCACAACAGAAGAGGTGCTGAAGTGAAGGAGAGGCCCTTCTGTGAGTGCTGCAGGAAGTGCAGACCTGCCCCTTATTTAGCAAATGCACCAGGGAAAGGTGCTGAGAATCCAGAAGCTCCAACAGGAATGCAGAGGAAATTTACATTTTAAACACGAAATCTCAGCCTCTTTTAAAGTTTTAGGACTCCACAAATTAGATACATAGGCACCAGAATGGATGACATGAACAAGTTGACACATTATGTGGGACAGTGAGACTGACTGCATGTGGTCAGAGAGATAGCAAGGAGACTTGTGGGATGAAGTTTGAAGCAAGAAGTGACTGAGTTTGAAATCCTCCTCAGGTGAGCTAGTGAAGATATGAGATGAACTTAAGCTGGTTTAAAGAAAATAAAGAAATACCACATTTTTAAAAAGCCAAAGTTACGTTGTGACATATAGAGATCCAATTTTCTACTTTTGTGCCTGGCCACACAATTGTCCCAATATCATTTACTAAAATCATTTTTGTACATTCCTACCACTTTTCTATTAGTCTAAATTTACTTCCAAATAAAAAACAAAAACAAAACAAAACAAAAAACCCCAAAGATAAATAAGTGTCTCTGACTTTTCAACAGAATATTTGCTTCTGCCACTGTGATCTCCTTCATGGTAGCAGGAGCTCAATGTCATGTCTGGGTCCTCCAGCAGGCAACCATCACAAAGCTTCTGAGAGTGTGAGTATCATTCTCACCAGTATAGGCTTCATTGCCTGGTCTATGGGTTATCCCATGAAATGTAGTTTAAGGGGTCAGGAAGATAAAATACTCCAGTCTCCTATAATAAATTCATTCTAGTAGACCTACCTCTCTCTCACTTTTTTTTTGGGGGGGGGCATCACTGCCTCTTGGAGGTGGGAGCAGGAGGCCCAGCCTTGCTCCTGGAGAGCACTGTTGGATTTGAACCTACAACCCAGTGAGCCGTAGTCCCATGCACAACCACTACGCCACCGGGGCTCAGCTCTATGACTTTTATAATTACAATTTTATTTTACATTGTTTCTAGCTATCAGTGAGTCAGCTTCAACTCATAGCTACCTATGCACAACAGAAAGAAGCAATGCTCTTTTCTGGACCATCTTCACAGTCATTAGGTTTGAGTGCATGGTTGTAGACACTGTGTTAACTCATCCCATTGATGGTCTTCCTTGCCTTTTTTTTTAACCCTTCTGACCCTCTACTTTACCAAATATGTTCTTTTCCAGGGACACAGCTCTCCTGATAATGTGTTCAAAGTATACAAGTTAAAGTCTTGCCATTCTCTCTTTAGATGTAAGGTACATTCTGACTATCCTTTTTGCCAGAGAGATTCTCATGATCTTCTGCATTACATGGTTCTTTCAATATTCTTTGCCAGCATCATAATCCAAATGCATCAACTTGTCTCTGATCCACCTTATTCACTGTCTAGTTCTCACACTCACACAAGGTGACTGGAATAGCAAAGCTTGGCAAAGGCTCATCTTAGTTCTCTGACATCTTTATTCTTTAAACTTAAAATATATTTGAAGGAGATTTTCTCAGTATAATATGTTTGAAGTTTTGGCTGCTGCTTCCATTGTTGATTGTGGATCCAAGTAAATTAAATACTTGACAAATTAAATCTCCATTTATTCTGATATTATCTAATCATCCAGTTGTGAGGATTTTTCTTTCCTTTACATTGAATTGTAATTTATTCTGAAGGCTCATGTTTGAGTTCCATCAGTAAATGCTTCAAGTCTTATCAACATTTAGCCAGCCCTATTGTGTCATGTGCATATCACAGGTTGTTAATGAGCCTTCCTGCAAGCCTGATGCTATGCTCTTGTTCATGTGTCAGCATCTCAAATTATTTGTTCAGAATGCAGATTGAATAAGTATGATGGAAAGATAAGACCCTGATGAACACCTATCTTAACTGTAAATCATGAAATCGTCCCTTGTTCTGTTCAGTAACTGCCTCTTGGTTGGTGTGCACGTTGTGCATAACCACAGTGAAGTGTTTGGAATTACCATTAATCACATTGCTATATATAAATTGTGATGATAAAATACATGTAAACATTTTTCTCTAATGTAAACATATAAAACATTATCTGCTTTTAGCCAACGTTCACCTGTAGCCAACATTGGTAGCCCTCTTTCTGCACTCTATTCTGAATCTGGCTCGACTTTCTGGCAGCTCCCAGTTTATGTCCTGCTAGAGCCATTTAACAATAACCTTCAGCTTTTGTAAAACAGCACACATTCCAAGTCAACTATTTTTACACATAGTGGCATTGATTCCATTCATCTTTCTGTATAACTATCACCTCTGCTTCCAAATTATTTTATTCCTAATTACAGAAACTCAGCAGTGCATAAACAATCACTCTCCCTCTTCTTCGAGACTTTTGACTGAATTTTTAAGTACTTGATCAAGAAATTCTTCCATTTTTAACTCTTCTACTGTAGCCCATAGTTATGTCCACACTTTAAAATGCCTACCATCAGTGTGCTAGGCTAAATTCCAGGTGTTCTTACTAGAATGCTGAATACTGAGTGATTTCATTAAATTGTCCTGTAACCAACCTGTACTTTATACTTATTTCAGTCGAAAACCATTTCACATGCATTCCAAGGTCCCTCCTGGTACATATTAGGCAGATTCCTTACCCTTTGTTATGTTAGCATTTCCTCTTGGATCATAGAGTGTGTGTGTGTGTGTGTGTGTGTGTGTGTGTGTGCTTTCCTCACACTATGATAAGTCCTGATTGTAGTTATTTTCTTAGAGGGAGTGAAAGATTCTGAAGGTGGATCTTGAGTAAGGGCAGCTTTTTAATTCAAGATAGTTGCCAGCGGATTAGTTGCCTGAAGGGTTCACAGGTGAGGGGAAGCTGCTGCTGCCCAGCAGCGACCACAACAAGATATCCCCGAAAAGCAAACTCATGGCCCTGGAAGTCAGTTCTAGCTCATCGCTACCCTTTAGCGTTGACATAACTTCCCTCTGTAGTTTCTGAGACTTTGACTCTTCACAAAGACTGAATATTTACTGAAGCATAGAGATTCACCTCTTCCCCTTGTGCTTAGCGGCTGACTGTGCAGCACGCTATGCCCTTATGACTCCTTTCTACCCATAACTGGTAAACTTAATTAGCACATTGAGGCCACAGTATTTTTGAGCAATTCCTGTGCAGGAACCATACTTGTTTCTCAGTTTTGGAGTTTCATATCTATTGATGTTGATAGTAATTGACTTCTTGGTCTGTCCAAATGCAATGTATTATGGACTTCATCTTTTGTAATTAGATTTAATTAATGGTTTACACTGTAAAGTTAATGTATCCCTTAAAGGAGAACAAGAAATCCACTAGAAATTTGATTTAACAAAATGTTTAGCAAGATGCTTTTTGTGATTCACCTGTAGTCATTGCTGTTATCTCCGAGTCTACTTTTAATGCTTTTTAAAGAAACAATTATGGAGCAAGAGAAAGCTGGTGAAGAAAATGGAGGGGTGGGGTGGGGCTCATAAGATGTGACTAGAAACATAGGTTCTGACGTACTGAAGTAAAAGCATCCATCAGGCAAACCTACCACCTGCTGGAGTCCAGCAGTTACTTAAAGCTACCCGCAGAAACGTGCTCCTTTTACATATCTCTTGCCCCTTAGCTGTGTTTTCAGCATGATTCTTGCACATTAATGGAAAAGATATGGCGGGGAGGGGTGTGTGTGTGGGCAGGGCGTGGAGGCAGTGGGTGGGATGGTTGTGGGTAGTTGCTAGTCTATCTTATATTAGACAGCCCAAACTGGAGCATTACGAAAAGCATAAAGAGGGGCTGAGCCCTGGTGGCATAGTGATTGTGTGCAGGACTTTGCCCACTGGGTTGGCGGTTCAAATCCAGCAGTAGCTCTCCAGGAGCAAGGCTGGGCCTCTTACTCCAAACAGAGGGCTGTGATGCCCCCATCACCCCCCCCCCAAAAAAAAAAAAGAAAAAGGAAGTTGCTTATATCTCAGACCAGACAAACAAACAAAACACCCCGCCAATACAACTCACTGCTCATTTCTGACTCAAATGGACCCTGTCGCCATCTGAGTTTCCGAGGCTGTAACTTGGGGAGTAGAAAACCACAACTTTCTATCATACTTTCCTTAGTAACCTAAAAAAGGTCAAGGGAAAGAGGGGTCAGTATATGCACTTACTTTTGAAACCACGAGACAAACATTTCTCTTCGAGCAGCACACATTCTCATTTTTTTTTTCTTGATGGATGTTAGAACATTTAAAATTAGTTAAGCAATAAAAAAGTTTTACGTGAAACAGAACATTTATAGTTGGAACTTAGAAAGTTCCAACACTGCTGTTTTGTTTTTGCTGTTGATTGTTATCAAAAAGTACTGTATTTTTCGGATCATAGACACATCCAGTTTTTTGAGCAGGAAAATGAGAAAAAAATATTCTGAACCAAATAGTACCAGTATACTAAAATATTTATTAAAAGAAAGCAAAACATGGTAATATTTAACAACATAAACTCAACAGATGTGTTAAGAACCACCTCACTTTCATTAACAAATGAGGAAAGACTTAGAGGTTCAAGCACTTTTCTAGTTTTCTGAAAACCCTGAAAACTCGTCATCATTAGTGTCAGAATTTTCGAAGCTCTGGGGCTTACAATCACTTATTCGATCGATATTCTGGTGGCATTTCTTTTGTGCAATTCTAGTTTTGGTGCAGAGCAAGGCTGCATCTCCTCATAAATCAGTAGCACCATGATGGTGAGCCAATAAAATCTTTACGGCTTTTTTCTACAGTAATGTGTTTGGCTTCATAGATGATCATGTTTGAGAAACTGAGAAGCCCATATTCCAGTGACGTGTAATCCATTCTTTCATGTCCACTCCTAACTGTGGCCATCTATAGGTGTCCCCATGGAAAGTGTGCTTAACTTTATCAAGATTTTGCAGTCGATCCTCCTGGTTTCCTCACTCTCTTGGCATGTTTTCAGTTGGAGGTGGCCCAAAATGTTTCCCCACTGCTCTGCTTCCATATTCTTCTGCATATTACCTCCAGTTTAAAGGTAATTTTGTGTGCTAATCTTTTCATCTTTGACACTTTATACTACTAGAGAAATGGTGTTTTTCTGAAGAAAATAGAGTAGTGAAATAACTGTCAGTTGTTATGAGAGACATATGATCACATACGTCAATGTTGCAACTTGTTTAACTTAAACCGCCTTGTATTACTCTGAAAGGGAACCAACCATGCTGACAGGCAGGGTTTTGTATGGCAGGAGACACTTGATGTCTTTCTCCTACCATGACCGGATCTTTACCTGCTTGTCAGGACACTGTACTGCATCACACAGTCCTACCTGGGACATTATTACCTAGTAACATTCCTAGCTGCCTCCTATGTCCAGGTTCTCATCCTGTCAGTCTGCCAGTGTCATACATATGCAGCAGAGGTGTCAGTGGTGCCCTGACTGACATCGGGACTCCAGGAGGCAGGACTTCTCCCAAACACACCTCCCTGCAAACATCAGCGGACAGTAAGCAGGCTCATGGGATCATAAACAAATGCTCTGGGATACCACACCTTCTGACCATAAAACATACTTTCATCCCCTCCCCTCCCTTTTTTTTTTTGGAAAAGAGTGCCTCTGTGTTCCAACAAATACAGTAGCTTATTCTATTCCTAAGTGACTCACATTGAACTTTTCTCTTCTTCTCAAATTTTTAAAGTGTAGTGGGTGAAGGGCACGATATATGTGTATTTCCCTAAACTAAGGCATCCTCATGGGGCAGTGATCAAGCTCTTGGCTGTTAACCAAAAGGTCTGTGGCTGGAGTACACCAGCTGCTCTTCAGAAGAGAGAATATGGCTGTCCACTTCTGTAAAGATGCAGAGCTTGAAAATGTGACAGGCCGGTTCTATCAGGCACTGTAGTATCACTATGAGTCAGAATGGACTCCACAGCAGGTTTAAAAAAATTAAAAAATTATATACTGGAGTTTCTAGACAGACTTACCAACCTTCCAGCTAGTATTAGAGTAATTACTAATATGAGCTGGAAAGTTGGTAGTTCTGACCCAGTGTAGGTATCTCGGAAGAAAGGCCTGGCAATCTGCTCCTGAAAGGTCCCAGCCTTTAAAATCCTTTGTATCTATGGGGTCATCAAGAGTCATCTCATTGGTGACAAAAAATAACAGACAGTATGTATTGCCAACCCATGGTCCCCTTAAAGTCAAAAGTCAAAAAGTCAATAGACTTACACATATACACACACAATGAATACTTAATAAAAAGATAGCAGTTTGTATCTATGCATTGGTCTGTTTCATTAATGCTTAATGACAAATTTTTCAAATTATCTATGTACTTATATCCATATGTTAAGAATTAAGGAAGCAGATGGACATTGGACCCTGACTCAAGTACTCCCTCAACACAAGAATACTTTGTTCTAATAATCTGACATTCTGGGATGCTCTCCTTCCTGACACAATTACTGAAGACAAAATGGGTGCATTAGCAAATGTGGTGATGAAAGCTGATAGTGCCTGGCTATCAAAAGATATAGCATCTGGGGTCTTAAAGGCTGGACGATAAACCAGCAGCCATCTAGCTCAGAAATAACAAAGCCCACATGGAAGAAGCACATCAGCCTATGGGGTCTCAATAGGACCTGGTTGATGGGACAAGGTATTAAGCATCTAAGACCCAGAACACAATCAAACCCAATGAATTGGGGGGAGGGGAGATGGAGTAGAAACTCAAAGCCCATGTGTAGACAATTGGACTACCCATCACAGGAGGGTTACAAGATAGAGATGAGTCAATCAGGGTGCAGTTTAGCACCAATGAAACAAACAAGTTTCTTTTAGTTCTTAAATCCTCGCTCCCCTCTACTATCATGACCGGAATTCTAGCTTTCAAATTGGATTAGACCAGAGAATGCACACTGCTACAGAAAAAAGTCCACAACACAGGGGAGTCAGGATAGATAAACCCCTCAGAATGAACAATGAGTGTAGAGATACTAGGAGGATGGGGGGAAGGTAAGTGGAGAAAGGGGGAATTGATCACAAGGATCAACATATACCCCTTTCCAGGGGGCAAAACAACAACCAAGTGGGTAAAGGGTGTCCTCTGAAATGAGGACATGAAATGAAAATTATATATAAAGGATATGAAAATTATAATCTGTAACTTATCAAGGGTTCATGAGGGAGGGCAGGCTGGGGAGGGAAGGGAAAATGAGCTGATATCAAAGACTCTGATGAGCTGATATCAAAGAAAGAAGATGCTTTGAAAATGATGATGGCAGCATGTGTGCAGATTTGCTTGACATAATGGATGATAGTGTGGATTGTATATGAGATTTAAGGGCTGCTAATAAAATTATTTAATTAAAAATTGCTCAGAAGAGGTGTGGAGAGGAGCAACTGAAAATAGAGGAGAGATGGGCAGAAAATTTTGATACGACAGCGTCTTTTATTAGACATTATTCAAGCAGAGTGAGCTAAGAGTTATTTCTTGTTTAAACTTGCATTTTCACTTATCAAACAAAAGGAGTATTTCTTTTTAGTTGTCACGATTTCATTATGTTAAAATTTAAGAATACACAGCAACCAAATTCCATTAAGCTCCCATAAAGTGACAGAATTGAAGTAATGCACCTTCTATTTGTCTTTATCATCACTGTTATTATTTATGTCAAATATACAAGAACATGTCGTACCGGAGTGCTCTGAGATGTGGATTGTGTCTGAAGTGTGCTCGACGTACCTTGATTCTGGAAATTTGTGTAACTGAGTCTGTTCAATAGTAATTGTTTAGAATTCAGATTGTTTGGAATTTAGATCAACAAAGTATGTTATTTTCAGGGAAGAGCATTTTATGTCTGATATTATGCAGAGTTGATGGTAGAGGGCAATAACAAAAAGCAGACCGATTTTTGATTAGTTTCATTATAATTTTTAAAAATTCATATAATATTGTCTATATTGGAGGTGGGTTATTCTCCTCACCCTACTTTTGCCACATCATTGACTGTCATACTTTGGTGATTCCTCTTGGGCTGTGAAAATAGAAACTTCTCTTGTTAGAAGTAGTTTTATTTCTTCTAATGCTTTTACTTCTATCCAAATTGTTCTCTTTTCCGAGGAACTTCTATAACCCTAATATCAAATGACTCTTTTATATTTTCACCTCTTTGCTATTAAACTATTTATAATTTTCCTATTTAAATTCCCCATAGTTCAAATTCTCCTAGTGAATTTCCTTCATGTTCTAGCTCATAAAGCTTCCTTTTAGTTTATAACTGAGTATTGTTCACAATTTTATTTCCATGTTTTGTATATCTCCTATTTATAAGGTCTTGCTCTGAAATTTAGTTTTTAAAAAGGAATTTGCAGATAGAATTTTAAGAATGCTTTTCTGAAAATGGGATGTACACATAGCATTCTTTTTGTCCTTTTTCATTTTCTCTGTTCTTGAACTTAGAAGGTAGAATGAGTGCTTTCTCTGATATGTAAATGATGACGCCATCTATGTTTTGAGAAACTTTTCCCCTACCATAGATCTGTTTAGTGTTGAGTATCCTCAGGTTCACCATGGATTTCAAAAATGTTTACTTGTGCTACATTAACATTCCCCCTACCTCTCAAAATTTACATGATTAGTTTAGTAATCCAGAGAGCCAATAGAAGAAAGACTATTATTACAGCTGCAATTATTCCACTAAGAATTTTAACCTCTCCGTTGTGTTTGACACTGTTTTTATTTCCCATTAGTAGATAGTTTTCTTTTGTAGCTTCATGCAGAAACTGTAAAGGTGTTGAGAATTCATCCTTGTTGCATGCTATTAAGTTAGCCTGGCACAGAGAGCTACATCTACAGACATAACTATCTAGCTTCAGCTACACCTATGTCTAGAAGCCCTGGTGGTGTAGTTTTTACATCCTGGGCTGCTAACCACAAAATCAGCAGTTTGAAAGGGTTTGTAGGAGAAAGGGTTTTCTATCTCCATGAAGAGTTACAGTCTCAGAAACTCACAAGGGGCAGTTCTATGCTGTTCTACAAGGTCATTATGAATCAGAGGCCACTAGATGGCAGGTGGAGAAAAAAAAAGAATATCCTAAAGGCACATGCATATTGGAAATATCCTAAGAGAAAAATAGACCATTGTTACTCACCACACAAGCATCAGCCTTGTACCAAATTTTCAGCCGCTTTTCATGGGGTGAAATGATGAACACTGAGTATACCAAAGCAACCCCAAATTAGGAGGCTGGGTTTTTAGTGGCTCTGCTGGAACATGTACTTAACTTCTCCACTCGTAGGGTTCCTGATTACAGTGGATGTGCCCAGATTCACTAGGTGGGGATGAAAAAGGCATCCCTGAAACAGAGGCACATGGCTTCTGGAAGGGAAGGGGCACAATTGAATCTTTCCTGCTCTGAGGCATCTCAGGAAGGTTCGTCTGTACATTTCTCCAGAAAGAATTATTAGCTTCCAAAGCAGTATTTAAACTGTGTTTTTCTGAAAACATTCTAACAAATTCATGTATATTTGTATCACCCCACCTCCTCCACAGGATCTCCGGATCTGAACTCTACTTACCTTCTCTAAACTCCTTGCTGGCATGGGCAACTTCTCCATCAGATTGGGTTTGCTCTTTGAGGGGCCCAGCCACTTTCCTTCATGTAACATTGTAAAAACCTTAAGTCTTAGCAAGATTGTTTTTGCATTTTCCTTAAAGTTTGCTAGAAAAATGTTTATTCCCATGAGCTCCTTTTCCCTCCAGCTTTTGTCCCTAAAACTAATGAAGAGTCTCAAAAGTCATCTCTCAGACATCTATCCCTCTTCCTTCTTTCCTTCCTTCCTTCTGAATAAAACGGGGTTGTCTGTGTCAATGTCAACCCCCATATCTCTCCTCACACTCCTTTGGAGTAGTGCCCCTTTCTGAGAGCACGCACACATCAGGAGCACCCTCCTCAGACCCCCACTTTGACACATCATCTATTCATCAATAGATCGAGATTTGGGATAACAATGAAGAAATTGAAAGGTCTATGTTCAGCTCAACATTTTCACAAGAAATGTTTTCAATGTAAAAGTTATTTCTATCTTAAGATAGATATTTCGATTTTTCTATCTTTATTTATAGTAAAGTTATTTCTATCTTTAGATAAGTGTTTTATGAACGTCTTTATTTGACCAACTCCATACCTTTTTTGTTCCATTTTTATTGTGCTAATCTGTGTACTTTAGAGAAACAAATCCATGGAAAGTCATAATTTAAGAAAGAGTTTTATATAAAGGGTAAGTGCACATCAAAAAAAATCCCAACTCAGTGCTGTCCAACCTCACAAATCCTACGTTAACCCATATGCCTGATACCAATCCACAAGGTCTTCCTTGTGGTGCAGGGGGAAAGCCAAATCACTGACTGTGTAAGCATCTCAGTATTGTCAGGGGTCTCCGCACTGGGGGAGGTCCAAGTGGCTTCTCCCCAGTGATGTCTTACAGGAAGTGATCCTTGCCAGATGAAGCAGGCAGCTGGCTAAGGCAGCTGCACCCTGGTCCAGCCATCACGAAACAAGAGACAGCAGAACTAGAAAGGTGAGACTCACCTAGTCATTTATCTCTCTGCCCTTCAATTGCTCTCACATGTGTTTATCGGTCAGGTTGGCACAAGAAACCTTCACTATTTCACATATGAAAGCAAACTCAGGGAGCTCAACCCATGAAGGTAAAACAAAATTTATTAAGACACCTTAGTGGAGCTGTGGGTTGTGGTTGGCTGCTAACCCCAGAGTTGGTGGGTCCAACCCACAAGCCCCATTGTAGGAATATGATGAGACTTTCGGTCCCTGTATTTTTCAACAGTCTTGAAAATCTTATATAGGGTCTTTATAAGAGTAGGGGTGTGTGAGTCTGGGTAGACTAGAGAAAAAATGCAGAGACATCATATGTGTATAATGAGTTTTATATAGAAGAGCAATTGTGTATTGAGCAAACATCACAGCCCAAACCATATCAAGCCCATTTGTCTGATTTCAGCCTATAAATTCCTCTTCAGACTCACAAAACGCATGCAATGATGCCTAATACAGGAAGATCACAGGTCAGTGGGTGGAAAGTCTTGTGGATCCAGTGGCAGTAGAGGTGTCTCAGCACTGGTAGGGATCTCCATGTGACTCCTTCAGCTCCAGGGCTCTAGGGTAGCTCCACATATCTTGTCAGCAAGCATGTCTCACAGGGAGTGTCTGTGTCCTGCCTTCAGTGAGCTACTTATCTCTTTAGTGCCTCCAAAAGAGGTCATCAAACTACAAACTGATCACTCTTAAGTCTCAGCTTGACAACAGATTATGTAACTACCACAAGGACTAAATGAAATGCTATTGGTTAATTATCATATGTTGATGATATAAATTCTATGATAATGCAAATATAAATATTTATAAGGTGTTTCTTATGTAATTATAGGACAGGAAGAGAAGCTAAAAATATGTAATTCTGCACCTATGGAAATGAAGTTGATTTTGAGTAATTGGACAGAATAGAGCAGTTATTTAGGGGTTTCCAAGATTGTAAATTGTGGGAGCAGACAGTGTTGTCTTTCTGTCTTGGAGTGATTTGTAGATTTGAACTCCCCACCTTCTAGTAATCAGCGTAATGACCGTATCCAATGGACTATCATTATTCCTTGTGAAATTCTATAGATATTGGTAATTACCTTTCAAAGGGAAAAAAGCAATAATATTAAAGAGCAAGCTAAATTGTAATGAAAATCCTGGATGAAATAAAGACAAAATCCAAATTGCCTGGGCTAAATCAGTGGACCCCCACTCATCTATCTGTCAGTTTGTGGGTTTGCGGTGGATGGCTTCTTGCTATGATGCAGAGGCTAGGCCTCGGTAGTTCTACTCCCAGCAGGGTCACCCACGGTGGAAAGTTTCAGCAGAGCGCTAGACAAAAATAGACAGTGAACAATGGCATACTCTCTGAAAATTAGCCAGTGAAAATCCTATGTATCATAAAAGAGCACCGTCCAACTTACTAGCATGGCACACGTAATAGGCAGAGTTCACTTATAAAGAGTGATCATTTTATGTGGTGAACAAGGGCGCGGAGACTCTTGGCGCGTGGATGAACGCAATAAGCCAAGCGCTGGATACATGGTGAGAAGGATGGACCCAGAGCCCAAGTGATGGATTCTGGCAGGTTGCAGCTGTGAGGAAGACATAAGACTGGGCATCATTTCCTTCTGTTGTGTCCCGAGTTCTGCTGTCACCATGAGTCACAGCTGACTTGAGCAGTTATCTCTCTAAATGAGTGCAGGTTGAGGATAGTACTTACTTTTAAAGCATAAAATCTATTCTTTAATTTATTTAACAGCCCCATATGTTTATTATACACCAAACAATTCACAGTAGGCATCCAAATGAACATTTATACACAAACTACAAGAAGTAGTTATCATAGGAGACTATAACGATAACATCAGCATGCAATATGATTTCAAAATACAAGCATCCAATATACCATTAGCATATAATCTGAATGGAAATTGTAACTTACAAATATTCATATTTCCTTAGTAGTGGCAATTAGAAATGTTATTGCTGTATTATTGCTAAAGTAATGTTCTCATTTTGGAAGACTCAGTTTCACGCAAAACCTCAATAATCATACTATTTTATTTCGTTAAGATGTATTTGCACTCCAAGTTCCATGTTTAAAATTTATTTTTTTCTATATAATTGCAGTACTCTCAGAACAAAGTTGTATAGAATTTTATGAACTAATTGGCAATTAAATCCTAACATATTTACCATGGTGATAACAAAGTGCATAGATATAACAAAAAGACATTATACATGCATTTGGGAATTCTGTGTCAGCTCATTGGAAAGTAATCTGGCTCAATTCTTTTTTCCCCCACAAGCATAGTGCAGTATACTTTAGCATTTAATAAGAATGCTACCCTCCCCTCCAAAAGAATACTCCATAGGTTAAATACCTTTTTTTTTTCAGAAAAGAAAAATTCAAGCGAAAACAATAACTATTTGTATCAGCTTGTTAATGAGAACTTTTCATGAAATTCAATACATGGAGGGGGTTGTCCCTACCCTGTAGCATCCTTTTCCTGAATCAGACCGAGACCAAAAGGAAAACTCATAAAGTCACAGAGCACCTTCCTCAGAGTCTCTTTCTGTATTTCTGCTGAAAGAGGAAGGAAAAGGGAATTGTGCTGTATTTTCATCTAGGCTTTCCCCAAAGGGTTTGATTATGAGGATGCACTTAATGCTTTGAATCATCCACGTTACAACAAGGTAATAAAAATGGGAGCTTAACTATCTGATTAAATGAAACATACTAGAAATTGTCCTATTCCAGATTTCTTCTCCGACCTGTCCTTATATCTAAACAATTAAATTCAATCTAGCTTTACTTCTCCATAAATCTTTATTCCCTGTGCTCCTTCTTATTCCTATCTGAACTTTAACCGGTAGTTTTTTTTTTTTTTTTAAGATTTTCTCGGCAGTAATGCAGTCCACTTCTATCTAATTTCCCTGACTCTAATCTTTATCTTCAAACCAATAATTAAACATCTAGATAGTATTTCAGTATAAAACGTAAACCTGAACATGATACCCCTTTTCTTATAAACTATCCAACTGTCTAAACATGCACAATAATCTCTGCATGACATGTTGACATATATCCAACTACTGCTCCACTTCTTTTTTGGGGGACGGGCTGCATCACTGCCTCTGGTGGTTGTGGACCTTCCCAGTGCTGCTCCTGAGAGCCGTTGGATTTGAACCGCCAAGCTCATGGGCTGCAGTCCCACACTCAACCACTTAATGCCATTGGGGCTCAGCCCTAGGGCTCCAGTTTTATGATTAATTAAAGCAGAAATCTTGGTAGTTGTTCAGCTGATTGGTGCATGTTGTCGATATTCATTGCTTACAACCTACCTTCTCCAATTCCTAGACTTGATCTCTTGCTAGCTGTGCGAGTGGGCTCCAAGTTTGGAAAGAGGGCCTGGTCCTGTCACAATGGTTACTTTGGAGCCCATTGTTGTAGGCACTGCATCCATCTCTCTTTGGAGTTGAGGGTATGGCTGATGATCCTCTGCTTTCCCAAGCCAGATGCCCTTCTCCAGGGACTGGTCTCTTCTGATAAAGTGTCTAAAGAATATGTCATGCCTGTCCAGCTTCTATGGAGCATTCTGGTTGTATGTCCTCCTCGACAGATTTGTTCTTTCTTCTGGCAGGCCATGGAAATTTTGATATTCTTCAACAACACTATAATTCAAATGCATCCACTCTTCTTTGGTATTCTTTATTCATTTTCCTATTTCCACATGAATATGGAGTGATAGAAATTTTTAAGGCATGTGGCAGACACATGTTAGTTCTTAAGATCATTGCTTTTCAACACTTCAAGTTTTAAAGAGATCTTGTGTCTAGATTGAATTTGCACATTGATTTCTTAACCCCATTTTCCATGAACTCTGGTTGTGGATTCATGCAAGGTAAAACTCTTGGCAACTTTAATTTTTCTCCATTATCATGATGTTGTCTATTAGTCACATTGTGAGGGTTTTGTTGTTGTTCTTTGAGTTGTAATCCACCCTGAAGAATACATTTGATACATCTCTAAGAACTTCAAGATCTCCTCACCTTTAGCAAGCAAGGTGGTGCTCTCTGAATATCACAAGTTACTAATGAGCCTTCCATCTATCCTGATGGCATATTCTTCTTCACACAATACTGCTTCTCTGATTACTTGCTTAGCATACAGTTTGACTAGGTATTGTGAAAGGTACAACCCTCACACACACCATTTCTGATGTTAAAATTTACAGTATCTTTTTCTTCTGTGAAAACATCTGCCTGCGGATCAATGAACACATGCCACATAAGCACAATGAAATGGTCTGGAATTCCTATTCTTCATAATGTTTATCCACAGTTTTCTATGATCCACACAGTTGAATGCCTTTCTAGTTTTATTTTTTTAATAGTTTTTAAATCAGGGGAGAGCGTGAATGCAGTCTCCCACTACCACAAATTATGCAGTCGAGTTTCTCACATTTGGGGAAATCGCGGGGGTCAACACATCCAGAGTGCAATGGATAAGCCTTGCCCTGGGATAACCACCTTCCTGATCATGGGATCTCCCCTGCCAAGTAAGTATTAGTTGAATTCCTTTGTGTCATCAATAAAATGCAAGTGAATGTCTTTCTGGAATGATCTCTTTCCAGCCTAGATACATTTAATGTTAGCTGTGGCATATAAAGTACAAAGAGACACTCTGCATGAGACCATCTGTCTCCACAGGGTATTGATGCTTGCTCTGGCTGACTGTTACACAAGGGACATTTGCTGTCCACACAATCTTAATCCAACCAGATTCAAGTCAGAGAGATGCTGCAAAACTAGATTCCAGGTATTGTTTAGTATATTTCTACAGCATTTTTCTTCATTGTCTGCCTCCCTGGGTAAAACTACCCCTAATTGGAGAATCTGAAAGATGTTTTTGTCCTTCCTGTTTTCTGAGTCTCTTGAAATTTATGGTTAGCTTCTTAGCCTCTTGGTTTTTATTCTGAAATCAACATAAACTTCTGAAAGAGAAGTAGTCCAAATGATAGAGAGACCTTTCTTGTTTATCTAGTCTTCTGAATGATGCATTCAAAATATACTCTATATTTTCTTCTGATTTTTTTTTGTTTATTGAACTATCTCACCTGTGAAGGCTTGAAAAGGAAGTACTGCATTCTTGATTTCATTAGAAACATTTTTGCCTCCATCTTTTACTGGGCTATGTGTCCTTATTCAAACCATTGTATAGTTTTTAAGTCAAGTTCATTAACTTCAGACTTCACTCATTAGTGGCACAAAGGCTCTGTGCTTCAAGTTTTTTCTTTCGGATCCTCCTCACATTCCTGTAAATGGAAGTTAGCAGTATTGGTTTCATTTTTTCCCCCCACTGGTTTGATTTATGCCACCCACTCAGGACTCAAAAAAATGAACTTCTGTTGTATTTTGTTGCTAATAGGATAACAATATGTTTTTTCCTCCACTAGATAGATTCCAAATTTCTCAATGAAAATGGTTATGTCTTGTTTCTTTTTACATAGTAGCCATTCAATAAGCAGTTGGTGAATGAAAGAGTAAATGTAACAACAAAAACTGAGCCAGTGACACATCTGAGAGCACAACCGACATTGTAACAAGCCTGGAACATACAGAGTTGGCAGCTGCTTGATTCTCTTTGAATTATTACTCAGGAAGAGTACATATTTTCCCATTTATTATAAAATCAAAGAGAACCCAGGTAAAGTTGAAAAAATCTGGAAAACAAAATATTTCACTTGGACTGTGTTGGATCAAGTGAGCAATACCATTTTTAGGAAAGATTTTACTCTTTTAGATTAGTAAAGATATTTGGATTTGTTTTTACATCATGTTAGATATGAATTTATTTACTGCTTCATTCTTAGTGGATGAGGCAACATGTTACAGAAAGAAAGAACATTTTCTTAAAGTTTTCAGTAAATTAAAACCTTATCTCTATTGACTGAGTTGTATACACTTTGTGGAAAGCAATCCTGCTGTGTGGAATTCTAGAGTAAATATCGCCAGGCATCTTTTAAACCAATGCAAATAATATATGTGAAAGTACATGAGATAAAATAAAAAACAAATCTGAGATATTAGTTTGTGTAGAATTTACATTGCCAATGTCCTCCATATAGGTAGCTATGCACACTCCAGTGAGATGAAATAAAAGAAAATTGTTTCAAACCTACTCACAATTCAATTCATTTGTTATTTTAAAGTCGTCTCATCAGAAGTTGGATGCGTTGACAGGCTTGGGGGTAAAATTACTGTGTTCTATCATTTCTTGAAGAACAGAAGAAAATTCCTGACAGCATTTAGTTAAATGACATAGTACCCCACTTCAGCTTAGGCTTGATCATGTCAGTTATTAAAGATTGATTTATGATAAGTATGCCTCCCCACATACCTGAATTATCTTTTATTGTGTTTCAGTGACTTTTCCAATGTGATATGCAAGTTAAAGCTCATAAAGTAAAAAAAGATATGCAAAGTGGGAAAGCTAATGCATAGAGTTACACAATGTATTGGAACATGTTTGCCAGGGCTATGTCTAACTTCTGTGTATTATATGAAGCAAACAGCATTCATTTGAGAATTATTAGTTACCTGGCTCTCTAATTTTCAAATGAGAGAAAAACTAGATCACTTTGTCCATCTTTGCTGTTATACTACATAAATTATTATCCTCAGTAAAATAATTTTCCCACGTGTGGCATCTACAATTTAAAATTATTTTTCTCTCAACTGTACAATGAATTTTACTCTATAAAATTTTACAGAAACAAGGGAAAACATTTAAACTTGATGTTATTTTATTCTTTATTCATACAAGCAAGCAAAACAAATAGACAAATGAAAATATCTTTCTGAAACCTTGAATCCATATTCATTTAATCTGACTTAGGGATAAAAATCAAGTCTACATGTAAGTGTCACCTTTCTAAATATCTTCTTTGTTTTAAAATAATAGTATTTGAGGTTGTAGCGTCTTAAATTAATATTATCAATTTTATTTCTCTACTTGACCTCCGTGGTTTCCAATCTTCATTGTGATGGCTACACAGAAACTCAGAGAAAATTTATGATTAAGAATTTATTACAGATGTTCACAATTGGTAATGCAATGAGAAGTACTCAGGATGATTGTCTACCAGTAAACGTTACAAAGCCTTGTGTCTGTTAATACGTGTTGAAAGGGACAAACCACTCTGCGGTAGACCTCAACTTGAAAGTATTCTGCTTGACTTCCCTGGCTGAACAAGCCAAGTATTTTTATGAGTCAGCAAGCTCTACTTCCCCATTTAAATTTCCAGAGGCACCCCAATTCACAAGCCAGCCTCCTGCACAGCAGCACTCATCTGAACTTGCTGCGTGGATGGGGAAGTTCATCAGTGTAATTTCTGTGTTCTGACTCCGGAGCTCCTTTGCTGCTCCTTTAATGGGAGAGCTGTCATCCAGATCCAGGAGGGTCACTCCTCTGGGTTTTGGGCTTTGGATGGAGTGCTCCACTCCTGACTTGCTGGTATTGAGATTCCTCCACCTGCTTCTTAAAGGGCTTCATTCATATACAGCAGGGTGTCACTTCAGGTAATCCTTTTCAAAATCACCAGCAAATTCTATCATTGTCTTTTTGACCCTTCTTACTAGACCCATACAGGGAAGGGCATTTGTTGGGAGTCTTTTGTTGGGAGAGCTACATTAAATGATTCTCTGATCCCATAATAGTCATTTCTTGGGTGATCACATTGAAAATAGATTAATAACATCGATTACCTAAAGTCAAAATTTATTCAAAAGATGCTGCTATTTAATAATACATAAATTGTTTTCCAGCAAGTTATTTTTTCACTTAATGAACTATATCATTTGTAAATATTAAATTTTCAATATTTACCAGCTGGCATAAGATATAAATAATCTAGAAGCATATAAAGTACCAAATAAATCGATTTTAGAATATTGTCTTTATTCTATAAGAAAATATTTTATACTATGGTACTAAAAGTTAGTTTTCTGAATGACAAAATTTTTGTGGTAAAAGTCACCTGAAGAGCTGCTCAAGATCTTTTAGAGCAAAAGATTGAAGTATCTTTTATATTTATATTTACAGCAATAGCAACAAAACCACCACTGACACAAAAACAAACGAGCTCGCTGTAATCAAGCCAATTCGGACTGACAGCAATGCTACAGGACACAGCAGAACTGCTCTGTGTGCTCCCCAAACTGTGACTCTTTAAGGGAATAGAAAATCTTGTCTTTCTTCCTTTGGCAACAAGAGTTCTTAAAATTAGGGGAGAATTTCCCCTTTCATCCACTGGTGGTCAAAATATTCTGTTCCATTGTTCGAGTGACCCTGAAAACATATATAGTGTTTTAATCTCTCAGATCAAGAAAATGTAGGGTAGGGGGCAGTGCGGAAGTCGGGAGTGAGGGCAGGCATGGCGCGGCACTGTGTTTCCCCTCTGTAAACCATGTCTGTCCGTTTATCACACTGTGGTAGCTTGGGTTTTGCTGTGATGCTGAAAGCATTGACAACATTTTTTCAAGTGACAGCAGAAATACCCCAAATGAAGAGGTTTCAGAGCAGCCCCAAACTCAGAACCCACGAGGAAGGAGTCAGCTGTTCCTCTGGGGGGAATGAGCCCTGAAAACCTGTGCTTAACATGGAAACATTGGCCGATACTAACTGCCCAATGAATGGAAGCAGACCATTGTCAGAGAGAGTCCTGAGAAAGGGGTCTCTCTGTAAGGCACTCAGAATGGGGCTGATTGAGCAGCTGCTTTCTGTAAGTAGAAGTAGACCATGGTGAGCTATGAGTGGGTCCTTCGGGATCTTCCTTTACTGAGGGGACACCCCACAAAGTGCAGAGAAACAGGTACAAAAATGTCATAATCAAACTGCAGACTGTATGAAGTATGAATCTAGGAAAATTGGAAGTGACCCAAAGTTAAACGGAATGCATGAAGATCTATATTCAAGGTGTTTTTGAGCTGACATGGACTGCTTTGGTGTATTTTGAATTAAAAAATCATTTGGTGTATTATGGCAGGAATGGCACAATGAAGAGGAACGGCATTGCATTCATGGTCAAAAGGGCATTTCAAGATCAACTTTGAAGTACAATGTGGTCTGTGATGGATTTTATCTATCAAGAAAATGCAATCAATGCAGCTATCATTCAAATTTATGTATCTACCATGAAAGCTAGTGATATAGAGGAATTCTACTAACATCTTCAGTCTGACTTTGACCAAATAAGCAATCAAGATGCCTGGATAACTATTGGTGATTGGAATGCAAAAGTTAGAAACAAAGATGAAGAAGGAGTTGGAAAATATGGTCTTGATGATAGAAATGAAGGTGAAGATTACATGAAAGAATTTTTCAGGGCCAATTACTTAATTGTTTATAGTAAAGAGCTGTTTTTCAATAACAAAATATGACTATACAGAAGAACTTCTCAGATGGAACACACAGCAAAGAATATTGACTGCATTTAAAAAGAAAAAAACTATTGACTGCATTTGTGAGAAGAAATGGTGGAGAAGCTCAATATCAGCAACTACAAACAGGCCAGGAGCTGACTGTGGAGCAGAAAATCACTGCTAATGTGTAAGTTCGGGTTAAGGCTGAATAAAAATTTTAAAAGTCCACAAGACCTAAATACAATCTTGAGTGTATCTCACCTGAATTCTGACAACATCTCAATGACAGATTTGATGCATTACACACCAATGACAGAAGACCCGATTCAACTATGGGAGAATATTGAGAACATTTGTCATGAAGAAAGCAACAGGCTATTTAAAAAGCAGGAAATAAAGAGGATGTCAAAGCAGATTTCAGAGGAAGCTATGAAACTTGTTCTTTTTTGGGGGGGCATCACTGCCCTCTGGTGGTCGTGGGAGTTACCCATTGCTGCTCCTGAGAGCTGCCGCTGGATTTGAACCGCCAAGCCTGTGGGCCACAGTCCCACACTCAACCTTTTACGCCACTGGGCCTCAGCCCAGAACCTTGTTCTTAATCATAGAATAGCTGAGGCAAATGAAAGAAATGATGAAGTCAAAGAGATGAACAGAAAATATTCAAGGACATCTCACAAAGAAAAAGTAAAATTTCATGACGAAATGTGCATAGCCCTTGAATTAGAAAATGAAAAGGGAAGAACACAGCATATTTTAAACGGAAAGAACTCAAGAAAAAATTCAAGCATTTAGCTACCATATTGAACAATTCTATGGGAAAAATTTTGAACGATGCAGAAAACATTAGAAGAAGATTGAAGGAATGCACAGAATCACTGCAACAAAAAGAACTGGTTGATGTTGCCACATCCAAGAGTTAGCAGATGAGCACAATTCAATGGTGCTAAAGGAAGAACTTCAAGCTGCACTGAAAGCATTAGCCAAAAACAAGCTCCAGGAATTGATGGATTACCAATTAAAACATTTCAACAAGCTGGTGAAGCACTGGAAGCAAATTATTCATCTATCCTAGGAAATTTGGAAGCAACTACATGGACAGCTTATCAGAAGAGATCCATATTTGTGCCCATTCTTAAGAAAGGTGACAACTGAATGGCAAATTGTAGAACAACATCATTGTTATCACCCACAAGTAAAATTTTGATGACAAGCATCCAACAAAGATTGTTGGCATACACTGTTGGGAGTACTGCCAGAGGTTCAAGCACCATTCAGAAGAGAACATAGAACAAGGGTGTCATTGCTGAGGTCAGATGGATCTTGGTTGAAAGTCAATGATATCAGAAAAGTGTCTACCTTTGGTACTGACAATGTCAAGGCACTCAACTGTGTGGATCATATTTATAACTGTATGGATAGCCTTGAGAAGTACGGTATTTCCAGAACACTTCTCTGTGCTCCTGTGAAACTTTTATATAGATCAAGAGTTGTGCAAAAAGAACAAGAAAATACTGCATGATTCAATATAATAAAAGGTGTGTGTCAGGGTTGAATCCTCTTACCATCCTTGTTCGATCTTTATGCTGAGCAAATAATCAAAGAAGCTGGCTATGTGAAGAAGTATATGGCATCAGTAATAGAGAAAGGCTAATTAATAACGTGTAATATGCAGATGACACACCCTGTTTGCTGTTAGTGAAGAGAATTTAAAGTATTTACTTATAAAGATCAAGGATTATAGTGTTAGGATGGATTGCCCCTCAACGTATAGAAAACCAAAATTCTCACAACTGGACTACTGGGTAACATCTTGATTATTGGATAAAAGATTGAAGCTGTCAAGAATTTAATTTTTCTTGAATCCACAATCAATACTCATTGAAGCAGCAATCAAAAGATTGTAGGATGCATTGCATTAGGTAAACCTGTTGCACCAGATCTCTTTACAGTGTTGAAAAGCAGGATATTACTTTGAGGACTAAGGTGTGCCTGACTGAAGGCATGGCATTTTCAACTGCGTCACCTACATGTGAAAGCTGGCCATTGAATAAGGAAGTCTGAAGAAGAATCGATACATTTGAACTGTGGGGCTGGTAGAATACTGAAAGCACCATGGGCTGCTGAAAGAAAAACATCTGTCTTGGAAGAAGGGTGGTTAGATTGCTCCTTAGACACAAGGTTGGTGAGACTTCATTTTACCTACTTTGGACATCTTTTCAGGAGAGACCAGTGCATGGAGAAGGACATCATACTTGATAAAGTAAAGAGGTCATGAAAAAGATGAAGGCCCTCAATTAGAAGGACTGTCACAGTGGCCGAAACCAAGGGCCAAGCATAGGAACAAGCCTGTTGGAACAAGATGTTGGCACAAGACTGGTGAGTGTTTTCTTCTGTTATGCATAGAGTCACTATCAGTCATAACCAACTCAATGCCACCTAATAAGAACAATAGCAATCATTGGGATTTTCCTTGAAAAAAAAATCATCATGAAGAATACCTTATCAATCTAGTAAGGAGAAATGCTTCAGTTGGGGTACTGAAGAGTTCACAGAGCACCCAAGGATTCTGAGGAAAACAGTTTGAAAACCACTTAAATTGTACAGACACTGCTGTAAAATCAATAAGACATTGTAATTTGATATTAGGTGTGCCACATTTTTGTAGTGATAGTGTGAGCTTGGGCAAATTATTTCATTTCTCTCGTGTAATTTATTGTGGAAAGTTGTGGTCATTACACAATTTCATGTCAACTTGATCAATAAGTGTGTAGGGCTGGACTCTAATCCCTCAATCAGGTCACAGCCTGATGATGCTTCTCCTAAGGAGGGTCCTGGGAACCTCTTCCCTCTTCTTTCCACCTCCTGGTTGACAAGTCACAAGCCAATCTGAGATCTGAGCAAGCCCTATGATGAAGTTACTGCTATTGGCTCCATTGCACCCACCAGCCTGTGGATGTCCTGAAATCCATATGGTTGTGTGTGGCGGTGTGAGACTGAAGAGGGACTTATGGGTTAGCATTAGACTTAGGGACTTGATCTGGACTGGCCTGGAATATTTTCTTGATATATAATTACTTTTTGATATAAAGCTCTCTCTTCCCCACATATGTGTCAATGAATTTGTTTCTCTGGTCAATCCTACCATAAGACAGTTGTTGCCACAAATGGCTGTCCATAGTACCTATTGTTGGCACATACAAGCTATTTGTAGTATTAACAGGTAGTCTCTGTTTTTCCTTCCTTTTTTTCTGAGCCAGCTTAGTGACTTACTACATTTAATAGACTGTGGTGGAAAAAATACTGGGCTAGGTCTATGAATTTAAAAAAAAAAAAGCCAAAATTTACTGCCATTGACTCAATACTGACTCATAGTGAACCCCTGTGGGTTTGTGGGTTTGAGGAGTAGAAACCCTCGTCTTTATTTTGAGGAGCTGCTGGTGTTTTCAAACTGGCAACCCTGTGTCTGGCAGCTAACTCATAACCACGACACCCCCAGGGCCATCTACATTTACTTGCACAGGGTTCTGAGGTAACATCTAAGAATTCCCACTACTGGAGACAGTTGCACTTGTTCCCATTGGTTCTCTCTACCCCTTTGGAGGCACTGTACATCTAAGTGAACCCACACAATATGCAGCCACATGAGTGAGGCCCACCAGTGAGAAAAGGAACAGGAGCGAGCTGACTGATCCCAGGCAATACATTGAATTGAGAGAACTTGTAACATAATAATACTTGAAAAAATTATGTGGCTGAGCCCCGGTGGTGTAAGTGGCCCGTGGGTTTGTCGGTTCAAATCCAGTGGCGGATCTCAGGAGCAGCAGTCTATTAATTGTAGCAAGTCACTAAGCTGGCTCAGACAAAAGGAAGGAAAAACAGAGACCACCTGTTAATACTACAAATAGCTTGTATGTGCCAACAATAGGTACTATGGGCAGCCATTTGTGGCAACAACTGTCTTATGGCAGGATTGACCAGAGAAACAAATTCATTGACACATATGTGGGGAAGAGAGAGCTTTATATCAAAAAGTAATTATGTATCAGGTGATCGCATGACCACCGGGGGCAGTGATGCTCCGCCCTGCCAAAAACAACAACAACAACAACAACAACCAAACAAACAAAAGATTATGCTTAGAGGTGGCAATTCAGAAAATTAGTCATCAGTGAACTCGAAATAATTATGAGTTGCTAGTGCTAGGGTAAGAATTTGAGACTTTATACATAAAATAGCTGGTCATTGTGCTTCTCAATTCTATTTATTTATTTATTTTGGTCTTTTAAAAAGTTGTAAATTAGGTGAGGGTTTACATTTTAGATCATCAACTTTACATTCAACAGTTTAATCTACCAATTGACCACCCAATAGTCGACTGCTCCTCGGTTCCTTCATTTTTCTTCCTCTTGCTGACTCCTCTCTTCCATGTCTCACAAGCTAACACCACTTCACTGTCTAATCTATCGCTCTATTTCCCCTCAGTCCCACCCCTTTCTCTCTCCGCAACCTGCTTCTTTGAGTACAAAAGTCTGTCTTGTTTGCTTCCCCTCTTTAATCACAAAGGCCCCTCCAAGAGTGGTCTTTCTGTGATCCACAGGCTTCACTCCGCCTCCTCTTCAGGCCCATTGGTGGCATGAGGTGTTTCGTGGTTTCATTATTGCTTTGTAGTGATGCAAGGAGTGCTAGGCACCCACATTTCTCTCAGCAGTCTTCTAGGAATCGGCATTTATTCCTTTTCTCTTTTTCTTTCTTACCGTTAGTCTTCTTCCTTGTCCTAAACTCCAATACCTACAAAATTAACAGAAAAAATAATATTTTCCCCCAGACATTACCAATATACTGGAGCTTGCTGTGCTGGGAAGGCACCTGACCAAACTGAGCTCACATCCCCCCGACCCTGAGTTCACAGGGGAAAGAGAGACCTCAGAAACCACACTCAGAAACCTTGCTGCATGGAGTAGGACATTTGAGGAGTACTGAAGAATTTTAACATCTGTATCTGTCCTACCCCAAATTTCCATTTCCCTGACTGGGGGGTATTCTGTGGGCACATGGTTTAAGGTTTTTTTTTTTTTTAACACTCTGTGCATTTGTATCTTCCCCTAAATGATCCACTCATATAGTCCTTATGAGTTGAGTAAATATATGTAAATCTGTAATTTTAAAATTTCTCTCTCTGGAGTACTTGCCTAGCAAAAATGACTTTGCCAAGGTTTAGTTTTTTAAAAATAGTGCTTCCACTGAGAATGATTACTTTTTAAAAAACAACTTTGTCCTCCAAAATATGTTTTGCCAAAATGCCTTCAAAATCCATTTGCACATTCTTGGTATTGCTCAGCCAGCTGAGCAATATGCACTACAATGCTCTTATGCACTACAATATTAATGTCATACACTAAATTTCCACTCATTTGCAAACCCTTATAGTAAGTAATAATGTATTTGCCCTGTAATTTTAATTGCAAATATGCCCTTAGGACTCCTCAGTAAATATTTTCTTAGGAAACTACTCAAAAAGCATATGCATATATATTCTCCAGTCATTAAAATCTTTGCATTCAAGGATTATTATACGAGACAGAAGCAAACAACTTTCTGTGTTGGAATTGTCATTTGTTTTCACCATTTCTAAGATGAAAATTCATATAAGAAGTCTCCATACTGTTAATCAGACACAACTGTATTTCCAAGAAAAAAATCTGTTTAAAAAGTGATATATCAGCTGATAACTAGACATTTTGATTTACTCAGCACACATTTAGTTTACACCTAGCAACAGATTGCCACTAGTCTGGAATAAGTACTAACAATTCGTTTTTCTTTCATAATTGTGACCAGGGTTTGAACAGTAAATTATATAGGCATCCTATTTATAACTCTAGTTGTTGACCAAGATTAACTACAAGCAATAAAGGAATTTTAGGCTCATAAACAATGACATCAAAGACTTAAATCATAGTATATTTATTAAAGGTAAGCAGTTCTGTTGCATGTACTGGGAAAAATATGACACCTAGGGGGAGATTTGATGTAATTATGACATCCTGATAAAAGGTCAGCGAAGTATGATACTCCAGGATGTGTTCAAATAGTGAGATACTTAATCTGGAATCAAAGTGGACTCTCTAATGCAGACTATATAGTTACCCCTTGCAGAAGAGCTTTACTTTTGTAATAATTTGAACCTTGAAACCATAACTTATCAATATTTGTAACTGTTGTTCCCGAACAATATTTTGAAAATGAGTTAAGTTGTTCGGATGAGTTTTCCATAATTTTAATTAAAATATGTATTTCAATTAGGTTTGGAAGATTTTTTCATCATTTTTTTAATGATCGCTTGTTCAAGATGGGTGAAATGTGAAAATTGCCTTGGATTAAATGATACAGTAGTGAAAAGATATTTATTTCCAACAGTGTGTTTATTAAATAAAAGGGAGAGGTTGGTGTCTATATCAGACTGACAGCTTCCTTGGGCAAAACTAGATATGGATAATGATAAAAGGGTGCTGACCCAATGAGGAATTTTGGTATCTCTGTTACCTGCTGCAACTTTTAGTAATCCTGGGTCAAGCAGACTGTAATAATGCCGGGTTCGGGTCATCCTGGGAACCATTACTGTGTACTAACTCATTGATGCACTGATTGCATGAATCCAACTCCTAGGAGATTTTCCCTTTGACTTTATTAAGCATGGTGTCCTTTACCAGAGATGAGATCCTTTTGATAACATGGATAAAGTATGTGCAACACAGTCTCCTTGTTCTCACTTCTATAAAGTATTCTGGTTGTAACTTTTTAAGACAAATTTATTTCTTCCACTGGCTCTTCAATGCTTAATATCATTCCCTAACACCTGAATTCAAAGGCCTCAATTATGGATTAAATAAGAAGCAATTAGGATGGAAGTAAAAGTAATTAAAGTGAGAGTTCTTAGTGAAGTAGGTGAGATGAAAAAAAAAACTCTTTAAAGATAGAAAATACAAGAGCTTAAAGGAATGAAGATTAGAAAGGGAAGCTAAGGTAAGACCAGGAAAGAAGATTGGAGAACTCTTCCCTGGAGAGAACACCGAAGACCATGGAACAGAGGGAACATTATGAAGAACTGACATTATCTCTTGCTTAAGCTAATGGTAAAACTTGTAGCTACTAACTGAATGTTGATGGCTCAACGTGACCCAGAGTCACTGCCCGAAAAAGAGCCAGGAAAGCTGTGCTATGGCTTATATTCTACTTTGTTAATACATGGGGATTCCATGAGTCAAATCAACTCCATGACACCTGGTTTGGGTTTCCTGCTTTATTATAATTCGACAAAGGACCCAGGATGGCTCAAAAGGTTAATGTAAATGGTCTCTACTCTTGGCCACTAATGAGAAGACTGGAAATTGCAGTCTACCCAGTGGGCAAAAAATCCATCCCTGAAACTCTCATGGACCATAGTCTACTCTCACACAACATGGGATCAACATGCAAAAGCATCTATTAACTTTTAAGGCTCAGTTTTGGGTTAGGAGAAAAATACTAAAGATGCTGAACTAGCAAACATAGTATATTAATAAGACTATTTCTCTGATATAGGGGAAATACATATGGGTGTGTATATGCAAACTGGTGGTACTCTAGGCTAAGCCTAGGGCTGCTAACTGCAAGATAGACTCACATCTACCAGTGACTCTGTAGGAGAAAGATGACGCTGTCTACTTTCATAAAGATATCATCTTGAAAAGCTTATGCACAGTCACCACTGCAGCTGATTCGATGGCAGTAAGTATGTGTGTATGTGCAGGGGCAGGAATGAGCACAGGGGTAGCAGGCAGATGAAAGTAAGACAATGACAAGACTTACAATATTTAATTTTCTTTCTAAGCTCTGTAAGTTCTTAACTAATAAATATCAGATTCATAGTTTCGGACATTGGGCTCAGAGTTTTAGAAAAAGAATTTTCTACCACCTTAGAATTTTTGTTTCAAAAGAAGATATGGTTTGACCTTTTCATTGTTGCAGGTCCTAAAATGTATTGTACATTTCTACTTTTAATAGCTATATTATTGATAATAGCTTATAGTTAAATCTCGATGTAACTTAATTTTAAAAGTTAGTTTTATAATTCAGAGAATTTCGTGATGCTTTAAATAAGTAGAAATATTAGTTTTAAATTCAAGTCGAGAACACTTTGTCATATTGTCTGATTTCTCAAGAAGAAAAAAAAATTGCTGTCTTAGTTTCCAGAAGACAGTTGTTGAAGCCATAGTTGTAAAGATACCTGTTATGTATCAGAAACAATCAGATAACTCAACCTGGAATAAAATCCCATGTAATTTCTAGTCAACATTTCCCAGAAACTTTAATCTGTGAATGGGGTTCAAGTGAAGGATTGATAAGAGAAACAAAGTACATCAAAAGTATTAAAAAGAAGGCAAATAGTTCAGGATGCTTTTAAGTTACTTGAGGAAATTTGTTCATTTTAAAGACAAAATCAAATGGATAATGGATTTTTATAGCTAAGGTAAGTTGATTTCATAGATGTTACTGAGTTGCTGCCATGACCATGCCAAGATTTTCTGCTGACCTCCTGTTTGGAGGGGCATCACAGACTTGTTGTTAAGACTAACCAGGCAGTGAACTGTTGAGGAAATCTCTTCTCTGAATATTGGGACTTCCTTAAAGCAGATGCAATATTAGAGGGGGGAAAGCCCCACAATAGGGCTGAGCCCCGGTGGCGTAGTGGTTGTGCACGGGACTGCAGCCCACTGGGACGGAGGTTCAATTCCAGCAGTGGGGCTGGGCCTCCTACTCCCACCACTGGAGAGCAGTGATGCCAAAAAAAAAAAAGAAAAAAAAAAGAAAAAAAGAAAGAAAAAGAAAACCCCGCAATAGTAAGCACTTAAGGAAATTGAGAAAACTGACTATATTTCTTTTTATTAAAAAAGAAAAGTTTCACCTTGCATTAAGCAAATACTAAAGAACTGGTCTTGTTTTGGACACTATTTTATCTTCAGTGAGTACATGTGCCTTTGAAGAAATCATCCTAATTGCATTATTACAGCTTACAACAGCTATTTTTATATGCCACTGACCGGTTATTTTGTTCCAGTTTTATACATGCAGCAAGATGACTGAAGAATTAAACACACTTTTAAAATTAAATTATGAAAAGTATGTTCAAACTAAATATTCATATGTTTGTGCGGATGCTAAAAGATATGTGTACCATTGTGTGGAAGTTTAAACTCGATGACCTTGGAATTTTTCCACACTAAATTCTCGACTATAAGAAGTTGCAATGCGTTTGCAGTTTGGTGGGAGCCAATTAGCCATCCTGCTAGAACCTTTGTGAACCCTGCAAACTTCATGCAAACCTGTAATGACAGTTAACAAGGAGCTGAATAACTCCTTTATATGGCATGGAATTTTAAAAATGAAATTTGTGGTGTTACAGTTGCCTAATTGCTTGAATGTTATTTAAAACTTACCTAGTGAACTTATAAGCCATTGCCTGGAAAATGAAGAAGTGCCTCTTAGAATTACATTATCCACAGCAGGCTATATTTAGAACTTCAGGTTTATGAGTGCATTGCTAAGTGTCCAATGTAACTTAGTGTAAAAATGAGGAGGAAGCATCATTGCTGGATCTCCTCTAGCTTCTCGAAGAGCAAAGAGAAACACTATCAGCAGGAGTCCAAGGCTAATTCGTATACGGTTGAGGTCACTCTTCAGTCTTTTTACAAATTCAGGCACCAATCATCTCTTCCACAGCAATTTCTACTATCAGGCTGGGTTCAACAATTTCTTATATTGACTACACAGAACTTACAGACAATACTCATGGGGCATTTATTAGGGAAATAAGAGGTTGCAATTCAGGACCAGAAATACTCAGCATGCGCTTCTTCAAGACATTCTCTTCAGCAATGCCTGCCTCCATGCCTCTCTTCAGCTCTGAGTTCTTGGGTGGGCACTTGACTTCCTGGATATTTTAGAAAACTCATTTCACTCTGCCAACACATGCTCAAAGAATCCCTACTCTGCCAACAAACTTTCTGGCCCAAAACACTCAGCTTTCCAGCCCACGGGCTAGGAATTTCACAATTCTACCTGTCTGCTGGTTCTATTGCCTATCCCACTATTTCAGGTTTCATTCTTTAGTTTCCAGTCAAAACTTGATGTGTCCCAAATCAAGGAGCTTCTGGACAGAGATCTCAGATTCAAAGGGTGTAGTCTACTCTTGAATCCTTTTTGAGGATGAGGGTGGGGGGGGGGTAGTGAGTTTCTCTTTTGCATCTTTGGGATGGCTCATTTTCTTTTGAGTAGAAAGGGAGAAATACCAGTCCTCACATTTGGGTCCCATGGCCACAACAGAACAAGGGAGGACTACAGGATTTAAAATCAGAAAGATGTGCTTCAGGATTGCATCTCCTCAACATACTTAATCGATGCGTATGTTGATCGAGTCATCAGAGAAGCTGGATTATTTGAAGGAGCACATGGCATCAGGGTTGGAGGAACGCTTATTAACAACTTTCTATATGCAGCTGACACAACCTTGCTGCTGAAAACGAGGAGGCCTTGAAGGATTTGCTGATGAAGATGAAAAATTGAAGCACTTCTGTGTATATTACAACTCAATGTAAAGGATATCAAAATCCTCACAACCAAAGCAGAAGGTAACATAAAAAAACAGAGAAAAGATTGAGATTGTCTAGGATTTTGTCTTGCTTGAATTGACAATCAAGGCTCATGAAATTTGCTGTCACAATCAAAGGATATATTGCATTATATGGATCTGCTGCTCAAGGTCTTTTTAAAGTCTTGAAAAGCCAGGGTGCTACTTTGAGGACTAAGGTGTGTTTGATCCAAGCCAGGGTCTTTTCAACATGTGGAAGTTATACATTGAATGAGAAGACTGAAGAAAAATATATAAGGTGATGGAGAAAAATATTGAAAGCACCATGGACTTCCAAAAGAACAAGCAAATTTGCCCTGGAAGAAGCTTAGCCAGAATGCTTCTAGAGGCAAGAGTTCAAACATAAAAAACAATGGTAAGGATGACACCAGATTGAGCAGTGTTTTATTCTTTTGTTCATAGGTCATTAGGAGTCTTGACCAATTCCACAGTACCTAATAACAACAAAATTCCTACAAGGGTGCCATGGGCCTTATTTACATCATTAGCACTTAATTCAATATCTTTGGTGTGCAACAAACATCTTGCATATGCATCTAACAAAAGCAACCTATTCGTTTGGTGGGAGTTCAAAGATTATGTTAGATATAAGGACTATACCAGGTAACTTATTACATTGTACACCAAGAAATAAAATGAAAGTAACTGTATTCGTAGTGATATTGATTCCAGAATCACTATTTTATAAAGTCTACACATTTTTTTCACTGATATATTCATATGGTCTTCACAGATTTTTTTGAAATATGGAATCAAAGGTAATAGAATTTTTCAACAGACTTTTTGAAGCCCCCTTATTCTCTTCTGAGTATGAATATATTTAAGGCATCATATCCATAAACATGCATATAATTATATTTATATCAAGCATATGCATAACTTGGCCACACATTTCTAAATGATGATTGTTACATGACTTGAACACAGTTACCAAATCATGTTTGATATCTCTAAATACTATATTGAAATGTGATAGACAGGACTGAGCCCCGGTGGTGTAGTGGTTGTGTGTGGGACTGTGACCCAATGGGTTGGCAGTTCAAATCCAGCAGCAGCTCTCCAGGAGCAATGCTGGGTCTCCTACTCCCACCAGAGGGCAATGATGTCCTCCCCCCTAAATGATAACCCATTAAAAGCAAATGTAAAATGAACTCTTTATCATATAGGAACCTAAATTTCATTTGTATTCAACATCAATGTAGAACCAATAAAAAATGATCAAACCCATGAGAGTGTTAATTAAAAAAACATTCTATTACTGTTGCTACTATTATTATTTACCAAGTAGTGAATAGAAAAGAGCTTTTCCAGGTTATCATCTCATGTTAATTTTAATTGTTTGCTGATATTGTTCATAGATAATACTGACTTTGATCAGGAACTCAAATGGTGGGTAGAATTCGAATGGCCATAGAAAAACAAACATTTGACAATGCAGACTAAATTAAAAATGCACTATTTTTATATATTTATTTTTAATAGAAAGGCCTATTTCCTTTTTTGATATATAACTAACAATATAAAATTATTTATGTCTAGTAAGTACGTAAAGGAAGAATAAAGGGAATTAATAAAGTAATTAAGAGTATTAATAAAAAAGAATGTGAATAAAGAAAGAATAATAGAAAAGAAAGTTAATGTGGCATAAGATTTCAAATTTTAATTTGTTGTAGGGAGGAGAAAATAGGAATTTTATATTTAAGACCCCATATACATCAACAGTATATTGATAGAAATCAAATAATTATTTGTTTGTGGGAAAAGTGAACCAAAGCAATGTTATTGTTATTCAACTCAGATGTGAACTATCATGTTCAGAAAAATGGCTGAAAATAACCATCGATTCTTCTCTGTCCAGGAGAAGCTGAGAGAGTGGCTTTCAATACTTTAGTGTATGCTCTCTTACATGCCCTCCACCCTCACAAATATGCGTCTATATAGTCACACACGCATGCACACGAACACCGAAGTATGCAGGGATACAAAAGCAGGACCAAGCCACATACTGTTGGTATCAACTGCCATCACGTGACACCCCAAGCTAACCTGACCCAGCTAGAACAGAGTACTGCTGTTTGCAGCCTCCAGAGACCTGGATAGAGAGCGTCCCTATGTATATATGTTTGATCGACCAATTGATGGACTATTGAAGCAGGTGTTCACCAGGTGTTCTTCCGGGTCGATCCGAGTCTGGGGGCTCTTCCGAACATTGTCAGCATTCTAGCAACAGCTACCCCTCCACTGAGCGGTTGCTACACACGAGGCTCATGGACCAGAGGCGTTGATGGCAGGTCAGATTAGGCGTTAAGAATCCATTGCATCATGAACAACCTGTACCTCTTAAACAATCAATACTATTTATTAAATCCACTTAAAAAACCTTAATATACCAACGTAAAGTGTCTGTGTCCAAATTTTAAAGTTTCATGATTATTTTAAAGAAACATTATCACCATTAACACTGGCCTGGAAAAGGCCAACCTTGGTTTAGTTCCTATCCTATCCCCTGCATTGCATGTGGACCTGAACAGAACATGCCGAGTGAAGGCGTGAAAATGTGTCCCGAACTTACATCAAATATTTGACCATAAAGGTCAAATGAGTCCTTGCCACTAGTCTTGTCAAGTTTAACTGTTCTTTAACCAGTCAGTCTTTTGCTTGAGTTAATTGTCCCTGTAGGGTAATCAAAAGACTTCCGTTTCCTTTTGCCATGCATACATAGTCTAACATCAGTTATGTTTAAGTTTCATAGATGAGAAAAAAAGATATTTCATGATATTTGTGAAGGCAGAAAAACAGTGACTGTGTGTAACCATTTTAATTATAAACTTGAAAATTATAACGTGCTGCTGACAATTCTGAAAACTCCGATAACTGTAAGTGTGGCTTACTTTGATCCCATCAGGGACTCTAGTGTGCAGAATGACTATTCAGACATTTACTTTAGCTTTTAAAATTAATGTGCAATTTAATTAAATTGAGATTTATATTCAGCTTTCAATTATAATTTTAATTTTACAAATATTACTGTTCCATTTATTTGTCTTGCATGCAAATTATATTATTTATGTGCCTTGTTTATAAATTTTATTATTATGCTTATAATGTGTGTAATTGTGATCATCACTTTAGTAATTTTTAAAAATACTCGGCCTATTTACTTCTGGGATGGTAAGTTAAATACATTTTTTTTTTCCAACTGTTGGGCTGATGCACTTCTCAAATATTTGAGTGATTATCCAACTCTGGGTCACTTCCATTGAGTCACTGTCTATTTAGAGTTGCTCCAGAGAGTAGAAATGTCCCTGGGAGTTTTCTAGACTGCATCCTATATGGGAGTAGAAAGCCTCTCCTTTCTCCCAGAGAACATCAGGTGGTTTCGAACTGCTGACCTGTGGATCGCAGGTCAACTTGTAACTACTCTGGTACCAGGGCTATATAATAAAGTTAAATGAAGGAATGTTAAATATAGGCACACTCCATTGTCCCTTGTTCAAATTCTAGATAAAACTTAACAAAATTCTTGTTACATTTATGTTACACTGTTGTTGTTAGGCATCAGCGAGGGGGTCCTACCTGCAGCGACCTTGTGAACAACCAAAGGAAACCCTGCCTCATCCTGGGCCTCCCTCAGGATTGTCCCTAAGCTGCAGGCCACGGTTGAAACCGCTGTGTCAACACATCTTTTTCCTGCTCTTCTACTTCACCAAGCACGCTGTGCTTCTCCAGGGAATGGTCTCGAAGTCTTGCTTACAGTTCTTACTTCCAAGGGGCACTCTGTGCACGTGCCTCCCAAGACAGGTCAGTTTGTCCTTTGGGCCGAACATGGTACTTTCACTATTTTTCACCAGCACCACAATTCACATGCCTCCACTCTTCAGTCACCCTCAGTCAATGTTCAACTGTCACATGCATGTGAGGCGATGATGTAAAATACTATGGCTTGCGTCAGGTCCACCTCAGTCTTTGAAATCCACTTTACCCTCCTCACTTTTCAACACTCTATAGCGAACTCGCACAGCAGATCTATCCCATGCAGTGTCTAGAATACAGGTCTAAATGATTCACTTCTCCATGGTCTAATGGTCTAACATGGTTACAACGCTCCTCAGTGACTTTTGCATACACACAATATCAGATATGAGCAGCGTCCTACATACCTGATTGTTTGTTGCTGTCAGGTTGATTCTGACCCACAGCGACCCCAGGCCCAACAGAATGAAATACTCTCCAGGCACGCCCCACGCCCCACGCCCCATTCTCACAATCATTACTTGGAGCCCAGTTTTGAAGCTGCTGTGCCAATCCATCTCAATGAGGATGACCCCCCCCCTCTCCCCGCCCACACACACACACTCGCTGCCATTCACCTCACCACACATGCTGTTCTTTTCCAGGAACTGGCTTCTCCTGATGACATATTCAAAGCATGTGAGACAAAGTCCCCCCATCCTTATTTCTAAGGAGCATTCTGGTTTTACTTTTTCCAAGATTGTTCTTTGTTTTTCTGGTAGTCCATGGTACTTTGCATAGAATATTATCATTATCGTTTTTATTTGGAGTTAGCTGAAATGTTTTATGGCTAGAGTTGTCTTCTGAATGCAAGATCTCAAACCACAGGCATCCAGAGTAATTGGCCTCAGACCTTTTAAAGAACTAATATTTAAAATGACCTTCTCAACGCTCTTGCCAACACTTATAGACAAGAAAATTCTGTTAGAGTTTTTGTTGTTATTCACAGATCTGAATTATGGTTTCTAAATTGATGTTCCATACTCTTTTGATGTTTATATGTTTAAGTCCCAGATCATAAGTTTTCAGGGATAACCTTATCAAATGTTTCCATCATCTTCAAACTTATTTAGTTGACTAGTGGATTAGATTTTGTATTTCTTTGTTAAAAAAAGGAAAAGTTGTCCGTCTAATTAAAATCACCTATGAATCTGGTTGACATCTGGATTTTTCTAGGGACAAGAGATTGCCTTTGAGCTGATGACTATTTTGGAAAGCCCAGGTGTGTCTGAGCAGCCACAGGGTTTTCAATAGCTGCTCTTCCAGACATAGGTGGCCATGCCTTTCTTCTGGGATATATCTGGTGGATTCAAACTGCCAGCAATTCCACTAATAAACAAGTGCTTGATCATTTGTGTTAAACAGAGATTCCATAATTAGAACTATAATCTTCTCTTGGATGCTGACAGGACATATAGTTGAAATTTGGAAACCTCTCAGGGTTACAAACTCTACAGTGTGTTACTAGATAACTTGAATAACTATTGAAATGCTCACATGTGATAATGCAATTTTTGTGTATTAATAGACAAAATATTTTAAATAAGAGAGGTAATCATCTCAATTGTGCTCTAACCAGCAACATTTGCAATGCCATGCTGAGGTCTGCGTGTCACATTTTAGGGAGGATTTTTGACAAATTAAAGCTTGCAGAGGAGGTTTCTCTGAATGTAGAAAGTTTCTTCAAATCACATAAAAACTTCTAAAGAAGCTGCAATGGGGAAGAGAAGACTTAAAATTGAAATAGGAACAGTCGACAAATATGAGAAGAACTGTTCTTCAGAAAATTAGAAGAAAACTTCATCTGTACTGCCTCAAGGGCAGATCTAGGGCCCATGTGTGAAGGCTCTACGTCTGCTGAAAGCTTGTCTCAGCTTGAAGAAGAGTCCAAAATCTGAAAATAGAATAAGCTGCTTCCAGAGATAGTGAATTAGAGGGATTTAAGAATCAGACTGGGAATTGGATTAGATGGTTTCTAACTTTTATTCAAGCTCTGAGAATCTTTGCTTCTGTGAAGTGGAAGACATATAGATTATCTACTACATATGCTATTAATAAGAAGGGAGTATGGAGATCAGTGGCTGACAGAATTTTCTTTATCCCTATCCACATTAATAAGCTAATAAGGTTATCACAGAGTAGTCATGTTGCTATAATTTATTATGACTTCCTAACATTGACAATCAGAAAAAGTCGAGGCCAAAGTCACAGATGGAGAGGGGAATGAAGACAGTCATGCATGTATTGTTCAAGGAATATTACCCGGAAAGGCAATTGTAATTGGGTCATTTTACAAGGGATGCAAATCCTTTTAATCTCCTTTTTTCCTGTTATTTTTCATTTTTGTAACACAACATTTTCTTTCCTCACTTTTCCTTCCTAGTTCTAGTAATATATTAAAATATAGGTAGTTATATTTCCTCCTATTTTCTACCTTTTAATGTCTTAAATAATCAATAAAAGTTTATTGAAAAACTACTTTGAGCCAAGTACTATAATCTAAACCAAAGATATAACACTAAAGACAATGGACAAAGACAAATACCAGCAGGATGCTGGTATTTAGGTGTGGTGGCAGGACATGAGCCAAACATAAATTGAAACAAATGCAATACATAATTCTCTATATATATTCGAAAGTTATATATGCTTTGGGTGTAAGAATATAAGTTGAGCAGAATAAGGGAGGTCGGCAGTGCTGGTTATGATTTTTAGGTGTTTAGTAGGGCAGGTGGCGTCATGTAAAGTGGTACCTCAAGCATTAATATTGATGATATCAGAGCAAAGACATTTGAGAGATGCCACAGATGGAAGAAGTAGTTAGGTCAACAGTTCCTAGTTGAATGTTCTGGGAATAGTCTAAGAAGAGCAAGTAGGCTCAGAGCAGTTTAAGCAAGAGAACATAGCCTGAGGTGAGGCTGGGGAGAGAGATCAATGGAGACTGTATAGGTCAACGTGGTGAGTCAAAGTAAAGGTCTTGGGAAGTGTCACACAGTTTTGAGAGAGTCATGGCATGATCAGAAAGAGCATTTTAAGAAGATTCAAGGTTGAATCTTATTAATAAACTCTCAGGGACTAGCATACAAGCAGCAGAAGAAGGCCAACGTAACAGTCTCAACTTTGGGATACATTGAAAAATACAAATAAAATCACATTATATTTAGACATTTTATATTTTTACTGTATAATATTACCTTGTTAAAATTTTTCTTTAAGCAAAAATGATATAATTTGCATACTGCTTTGGGAAGGGGTGGGCTTGACTTTAGCATAAGCCTCGCATCTTGACATTAAAATATCCTTCCATATGCACCATAAAGCTCTATTATAATATATAAGGCTAACTTAGCTTTGGTTCTGTAGTTGACTTTGGTTTAAAATAGCACATTTATTCATTTTCTAAGAAATTTCATTTAAAACCCAGCTAATGAGTTTAAAGTCATTTATTTTTAGTTCATGGTAATAAAACTTCATGCATCTATTATGTTATTCAATCACTTATTCAACAGCTTAGTTGTACTGTCTGATAACCCCATTGTTATGTGTGGGAAAGGCCAGATGGATCCAGACAGACTTAGTGAATAGTTCAAAGTAGCCACTATCAAGCTGTCTAAGTGCCACATCACAACCGTGACTGTGCCCTGAGGATCCATGCTATTAGTGAATTATGTACATTTTTATTATTATTTTCCTTGTATGTTTGGATATTATCAGAATTCGTAAATAAAGCTATTGGAGGATGACGTTTCTGCTTTCAAAATGCCATTTTTGAATTTATGAATGTAATGCGTCAATTTCAAAATAAAATGTGTAGTAAATGCCGTTAATCCCTGAAGGAACACTGGCAAGGCATTCTTGATTTGACTTGAGGATTTGATAAGTAGGAATCAGCTCTTTCTGTCTCTGTCATATATATATGTCATATAGATGTGTGTGTATATATATATTGAATTTTAATCATATTTAATTTTAATTGAATTTATATATATATATATATATATATATATATATATATATATATATTCTTTGCCTGAGAGATAGCTCCCCTGAAGATCAGTTAACCTATGTCTTTTGAAGTTGGTCATTTTTACAAAGTTGAGCTATCAGAGAGTTGGCAGGGAATTAAGATATGGGTGAATTATTCATGGACAGAAAAATCAGATACAAAAAACATGAGGGCTTAATCAGGCTAACCCTGGAAAATCATTAAGCAAATTTAAAGAAGCAAAAGTGTAGATAATTTAGGAGGAAAAATAAATGCAAATAAAGATGACATTCTGGGCATACCTGAAAGCACACAAGTATAGCAATAAGCAATAAGGATTAATAAAATGGGGAACAACAAAAAGCAATAATGACTAAATCAGGTCTGTGGGTGAGAAATGAAATTTGGGTACAATAGGATAGTATTATTGAATTAAATATAATGTGGGGCCCTTTTTTATTATGCTTTGAATTTCACCATGAATAAAGACCATGAAATGCTTGCTAAGGTTTGGATTTCATCCACATACCGGGTGGATTAACTTCTTATCTTTTCCACTCTAATTTTCTCAGAGGCTATATTTTATTGCTTTTCAGTTGAGAGCCAAAAGGTGATTAAAATTCAACTAATGAAAAAAGAAGAAGAAAATTGGGATGATTTAGTTAGGACAAGCGAAGGCTGGGGAATGATGTGATTGCTCGTGAGGAGATAATGGAACTAGGTTATTTCTATTTCCTCATATTGTAAAATAATAAGTGGACTTCTATGTAATTTTCTTTACAAGAACTAAAATGAGCTTCATGCTGAATGCTTTCAGATGCTGGGTGGGATGGGACTTATTAAATGTCTAGGACATAGTAAGTGGTCTTTCACTATACTTCCTATCCGATGGACACAAAAAGGTGATCTTTTCCTGAACATTATTTAATATAAAATTGAATCCATTCAACTTATCAAGTTATTTCAATTTTGGTAAAGTTGGCTTCTTAAGAATTATAACTTTAAAATCAATGTTACCAATGTGAACTTGAATTCTACCACTTTACATATATTAATGTACTAACTTCTGCCTTCAGAATTTTTCTCACTAAGTTTTAGATGACATATGAAAAATGTTTCAATTCAATACAAATTGTAGTTTCAGAGGACAAGCATCTTAGACAAATTTGGAATTTAATGACAATAAAAAACAGTTATTTTTAATAATTCAGGATCTTATATTTTTCACAAATAACTTTTTAAAAGTTCAATGAACTATAGTAGCAGTTAGCTACCACATCAACATTAGATCCATATTGCTACATACATGTTATTTATAATTATACATATTTTGCATATAATTTATCTGTGTATATAAGTTGTGTAATTGTACAATATTTGAAGGTACAAAATACCTTTAAAAGAATGAAACACCAAAGAATGAGATAATACAAAATTATATCTCTAATTAAAAAAAACTGCATAAGCGTTTGGAAATCTGTTTATAATTTTTTATGGCCAAACTTCAATGGAAAAGAAATGAATGTAATTTAAATTGTGTTAAAAATTCATTTTTGAGTAATATATGTAAAAAATAGAAAAACTGAATGTTGCCCATTGGATTAATGAACAAAGTCAAGGTAAAGGAGAGATGTTGGGAACAATAACTAATTTCTTTTATATACTCTTTTTTCCTAATCATCTCGAGGAAAGCAGGTATCATTTATATTTCAAGGGAAATGATAGCATTTAGACAGCTATAAGTCTTAAGGGCTACTATAATAGCATATGATATCTCCATAGTAAATTGCTGTCTGGATCCTGTTCTATACTTGGTTCTAAAAGAACTGGCAGGTAAGTTATTCCTAGGAGATTGTAGTTGAGGTAATAATTCTATACAAGTCACATTTTTATGCATCTAGATTAAACTAAGAAAAGAGAAGAAACTGCAGGGTAGCATATAGAGTGATTATAGATAACAATTATTTCTATATTCAAGCTTATCCATGTCATATACTAGATTTAAGATAGTGGAAAATTACCTTCTGAGAAATGCACTTAACTAAAAGATTATAATTTAGATATTTGGACTCCAAAGTTTTCATATTTGCTCATCTAATTTCTTAATAGTGTAATTAAATATCATTTAAAGACTAGGATTTCCCTTTGCTTGTTTTTCTTAATGCCATCCAGAAAAATGGTATTTGAAAAATAATACTGTTACATGTAGGTCATTTGAGGAGAGTGATACTTATGTGCAGTTGGACACTAGTTTGTCCAATCTGAAATTAAGCTAATTATTTTCATCAATGTGAGAAGCAAACTATATTTATCTCAATGTGCATTTAGTTACAATTTGTTGAACGATGTTCCTCCTATTGTTTCATGTATTTCCTTTTGAATTATTTCAATTCGTACAGTTAGAAACATATAAGAAAGGTGTGCTAGGTAAACACATAAGAAGCAGTTATTTGGGGTGAAAACTTGGTATGCTGAGTGTGTGGGAGTAAGAGAACAGCTTCTTGGTCCCATATACAATTTTATTATAGTCATCGCTAGAGGTTACAAAAGCAGTTTCATTAAAAAAATTTTAAGTAAGTGATATATGTTGTGTTTTTTTTTTTGTTTTGTTTTCCTTTTGTGTTTATTATTGCTTTTGCATTGCTATCTAGATAAGATAAATGGGGATAATGAATCTGGATTAGAAAACAACTGGACCAACAGTTCCGGGGAGGACACAGGAAAGGGGGAAGCTGGGGAAAGGTAGGGGATACAAACAAACCCAGGGAGAGGGAACAACAAGTGATCTAAAATTAATGGTGAGAAGGGTGTAGGATGCTTGGTGGGGCTTGATCAAGTGCAACGTAGCTGAGAGGAATTACTGAAACCCAAATGAAGGTCAAACATGATAATGGGACAAAAGAAAACCAAAAGGAAATAGAGGAAACAACTAGGAGGCAAAGGGCATTTATAGAGTTCTAAATACAGGCATGTAAAAATGTAAATATATTTATATATAATGATTGGGAAATAGATCTATGTACACATAAGTATTAATGTAACAGAGACACTGGGCCTCTGTTCAAGTACTCTTTCAATGCAATAACACATTATTCTAATAACCTGAAATTCTGTGATGCTCACCTTTCCAACATGATCACAGATGACAAAATGGGTGCATAAGCAAATGTGCTAAAGAAATTAGCTGGTGCCCAGATATCAAAAGACATAGTATCTGGGGCCTTAAAGGCTTGAAGATAAACAAGTGGCCATCTAGCTGAGTAGCAACAAAATCCACATGAAAGAAACAATAACAGGAGTTCCCAATTTAGGATATATTAGGTATTCAAGTAAACATTTATTTAAAATAAAAAGAAAACATATTTAAGTTAAAATTTGAAATATTGATATGGTTTATCTTGAAAAATAAACCTGGAAAGTTGTTCAAGTAGGCTAATAGCATATTTGGGCAGAGAAGTGTGAGATCAAAGCCTGATGGTGATTTAAGGCATGAAAACACTGGTGTTCCCATAAAAATATTCACTTTTCCAGCATTTTTCAAATATTATTTTAAGACTACTATTTCAAGGGTTATTTTAAGGTACAAGACTCAAAAGAAGCATCAGCTGGAAATATGCATTTATAATTGGAGCTTGAAATGTATGAAGTATGAATCTAGGAAAATTGGAAGGCATCGCAAAAGATGTTGCAAACACAAAGGTTGAGATCCTAAGCGTTAATCAGCAAAAATATATTGTATAGGCCATTTTAAATAAAAAAAAACATATGATCTATTATGCCAAGAATGACAGATACAAGAGGCATGGCTTTGCATTCATTGTAATCAAGGACATCTTAAGATTTTGAAATACAATGCTGCCTATGATAAAAAGTCTATGAACATGCAAAGAAATCCAATCAATACACCTTACTAAAATTTGAGTGTCAACTAATAACACTAGTGATAAAGAATTAGAAAAAGTAACTAAACTATTTAATCTGAAATTGGTCAAACATCCAGTCAACATGCATGAAAATTATTGGTGACTGGAATGCAAAATTGAAAACAAAAAGGAAGAACAGTTGTTTAAAAATAGGCTCTTGATGCTATAAATGTAGCTGGTGATCACATGATAGAATTTTTCAAGACGAACAACTTCATCATCCTAAATATCTGCTTTCGACAACACGAAAGGGCTCTATAGATGGACTTCTCAGGATGGAAGACATGGAAATAAAACTGACTACCTCTGGGGGAAGAGAGGATGGAGAAGCTCAGTAGCAGCAGGTAAAAGCTGACCAGGGGTCAACTATGGAGCACATCTTCCTTTGCTCATATGTTTGTCCAGGTTGAAGTTGATGAAAATTAAAATAATTCACAAAAGCCAAAATACAACCTTTAGTATATCATATATGAATTTTGTTTTTAATCATTCTATTGGTTGCTCATGCAACTCTTATGATCCATACATACATCCACTGTACGCAAAGCACATTTGTACATGTGTTGCCATCATCGTTCTCAAAGCATTTTCTTTCAACTTAAGTCCCTGGTATTAGCTTCTCATTTTTCCTTTCCCTCCTCACTCCCCCTCCCTTTATGAACCCTTTGAGAATTTATAAATTATTATTATTTTGTCATATCCTATACTGTCCAGTGTTTCCCTTCACCCATTTCTCTGTTGTCTCAACCCCAGGGAGGAGGTTATATGTAGATTCTTATAATCAGTTAATCAATTCCCCCTTTCTACTCTACCTTCTCTCTATCCTCCTACTATCACCACTCTCACCACTGGTTGAAAAGGAATCATTGTCCTGGATTCCCCATGTTTCTAGTTCCTATCTGTAGCAGTGTATATCCTCTGGTCTAGCCACAAATGTAAGGTAGAATTAGGATCATGATAGTTGGATGGGTGGGGGGAGGAAGAAGCTTTTAAGAACTAGAGGAAAGTTGCATAGTTCCTCATTGCTACACTGTACATTGACTGGTTCATCTAATTCCTGCAACTCTTCTGTAAGGGCATGTCTCTTCACCTACAGATGGGCTTTGGGTTCTCAATCTGTACTCTCCCTCATTTATAATGATATAATTTTTAGTTCTTTGAGGCCTGATACCTGACCCCTTTGACACCTTGTGGTCACAGAGGCTGGTATGCTTCTTCCATGTGGGATTTGTTGCTTCTCAGCTAGATAGTTGCTTGTTTACCTTCAACCCTTTAAGACTCCAGATGCTCTATCTTTTGATAGCTGGACAGTATCACCTTTCTTCACCACTTTTGCTTTTGCACACAATTGTCTTCGGTGATTGTGTTGGGAAAGTGAGCATCATGGAATGCCAGTTTATTAGAACAAAGTGTTCTTGCATTGAAGAAGTCCTTGAATCTTACATGGACTTTGAGAACATCCCAACCTCAGATTTGATTCAATGTACGCTGACAGAAAACTTGATAAGTTTGGGGATGACATCAAGAACATCATACATGAACTAACCAAAAGGTCATGAAAAAAGGCATGGAATAAAGATATCCGAAGAGAATATGAAACTTGCTCTTAACTTTTAGAAAAGCCAGTACAAGGGAAAAAAATAAAGTCAGAGAACTGAAGAGAACAATTAAAGGGTAACTTGATAAGACAGTGCCAAGTATTACAATGAGATGCGCAAAGCCATAGAGTTAGAAAATTGAAAGGAGATGCACGCTAAGCGTATCTTAACTAGAAGAACTGAAGAATTCAAACCTCAAGTTACAATATTGAAATATTCCACGGGCAAACATATTGACAAGTGCAGGAAGCACCCATAGAACCTGAAACAGAACGACTGAACCAAAAAGTACCCATTGACATTTAACCATGTTGAGATGTGATGTTATAAGAAGGAAACAATGATGCAGAAGGAAGAAATGCAAGCTGCACTAAAGTCATCAGCAAAAACAAAACTGCAGGAATATCTGTTGAAAAGTTTAAACTGTTTGATGAAACACTGGAAGCAACCATTGAATAAACATTTGATGAGCTTTCAGATGATATTCATGTAGGAAATTTGGAAGACAGGGACTTGGCCAACAGATGGGAAGAGATCCATAGCTACATGCATTCCAAAGAAAGGTGATCCAGTAGAATATTCAAATTATAATACAATATTACTGATGTTACATGCCAGTAGAATTTGTTGAGTGATAACAGAAGTACATTGGCATGGAACTGCCAGAAGTTTGGGCTGGATTCAGGAGAGAACATAGTACAAGGGATATGATTGGTAATGTCAGATGGGTCTTCGTTGAAAGCAGAGCATAACAGAAGGCTATTTACTTGAGTTTTGTTGACTGTGCAAAGGCATTCAAGTGTGTGGATAAAAACAAACTACGGCTTGAGAAGAAAGGTAATTCTAGAACATTAAATTGGGTTAATGCAGATTATGTACATCCATCAAAAAGCAGTTCTGCAGGCAGAACACAAAAATATTACATGGTTTAAAATCAAGAAAGGTGTCCATTAGGTTGGTATTTTCTCACCATATTTATTCAATCTGTATGGCAAGTTCATAATAAGAAGTTGGACTATATGAAGAAGAAGAATGTGACGTAATGGTTGGAGGGAGAATCACTGACAATGAAGAGAACTTGAAGGACTTGCTAATGAGGAGGAGGGATTTCAGCCTACATTGTGGACATAAAGAAAATAAAATTTACATAACTGGATCTATAGATAACTTCAGGATATGTGGGAAAAGATCAAAGTTTTCAAGGATTTTGTCTTGCTTACATTTAGAATCAATAGTCATAGAAGCAGCATCCAAGTAATCAAAGGGCACATTCACCAAAGTGGCACAAAGCCCCTTTGAAGAGTTGAAAACTTGAGTGTGACTTTGAAGACTATGGTGTGCATTGCCCAAGACATGGTATTCTCCATCAACTCATATGTATGTGGAACTTGGAAATTGAATAAGGACAACCAAAGAAGAATGGATACATTTGGATCATAGTATTGGTGAATAATATTGAACACATCACAGGCTGCCAAAAGAACTTGTAAGCAGCATAGCAAAAATATTCCTTAGAAGTGAGAATGGCAAGGCTTTGACTCAGAAGCTTTAGTCATGTTATCAGAAGAGAAGTACTAATTCAAATTCAGAATGTTGCAATGCTCCCATTCGCTCTAAAGGCTCCAGGGGGAAGATCTTTTTTTTGTCTTTCTCATCTCTGGTTGCATCAACTTTCCTTGGTTTGCAACTGCATCATAACTCTATCCTCAATATGGTCTTGTCTCTCCCTTTTCTCTATGTCTCCTCTCTTTTATGAGATACCAGTAAGGCTGGATTAGGGATTTATGCTAAAATAATGGATATTTTTAAAGATCCTATTTCCCACTAGATGACAATTATCATAATATATAAGGTATAGATTAATTCCTAGCTAATTTATTTAGGATGTTATTCTATAGTAAGGAAAAAGTCTAGAATGAGGTTCCAATGAAAGCTAACATTTACAGGTAAGCAGAGGAAGGGGAATCAGTTTTTACAATACAGAACTTCACTAAATAATAATTTACAAAACTCACATAGGTCCAGTCTTCCATATACTCTTTTCCTAAATAACAAGCTACCGTGAAGTGATTTCAAAAAGGAGAGGTTCAAAAGAAGCCCTATGATGTACTGGGTTCCATGTTGGGCTGCTAAGCTCACGGCTAGCAGCTCGGCACCATCAGCCAGCTACTCCTCAGCAGAAAGGTGAGGCGTTCTACTCCATGCGGATGTACAGTCTTGGAAACCCAGGGGCAGTTCTACCCTGTCTCTTAGGGGGTCACTTACACGTCAGAATTGGTTGGGAGTTAGGGAGCTGGATTACAAAACAAGTGTCAGTGATTCCATGCCAGTGATTTGTCAAATTCTGCTTCTGGGAAGAATGTCCATTGTCTAAAAATGTAATTTTCTGGTGTAGACTGTAGAGGATACAAGAATGTCTGTCTGTGAATTCCTGAAAAGTATAAACCTTACCTTGAGCTGCGACATTAAGTGAGTGAGGGAAGAGGAAGATTAAGTGAGTTAGGAGAGCGTGTGTGTGAATTTATGTAATCAAGTGGAGAGAATATTTCATTAGGACAGAGTAAAATTGCTCCATCAGATTTCTAAGCATGTAATCTTTAGGCAAGACGATTGCCACATTTTTCTCCTCTGTAGCAGCTGGTGGGTTTAAATTGTCAATCTTTTGGTTAACATTCGGGAGCTTAACCATTCATCACTATGGCTCCTTGTTCATTGAAGTAGTGGCAACCAAGCTGGAGTGGGGACTGTTGATGAGGTTTCAGAGGTGAAAAAGAGCAGAGCTCTATCCCATCCATATCTTTGTATAGTAATTTGGATATTTGGAAAAATGAAATGCATAACTATGAAAGAAAAAGATTTTTTTTTTGGTTGGGGAGGCAGTTGCATAGTGAGAAACTTGAGTATGTTGCTTGAATAAAGAAAATAACAATTTAAAATATTTTTCCACATTTAGTTGTCATTTCTTGTAAGATAAACCTATTTTAAAAAACATAAAGCACAAAATTACCTGAGATTTTTTTCAACACTGATTTAGATCTAAAAATAATTGTCCAAAACATTATGTTCAAGGAATTTAGAGGAATTTCTTTGTTTGTAATAAGAAATCTGTACTCATCCTTATCTTTGGTTCTTAATACCTGCCTTTTTCTTCTAGGTGCTTTAAAGATTTCTTTGGTTTTTAATTAATTTGAGTATGATGTGTTGTTATTTACTTGCCTCTGTTGTCAGAGATAATAGTGTATCTTTCAGATTTGTGGGTGATGGCTAATTTTTACTTGGAGTTTTACATGTGTCCTAGGGTTGCTGTCACAAAACCTTAAGAAATGAGTGATTTTAAATGAAATTTGTTGGGGCTGAACCCCGATGGCGTAGTGGTTGTGCACGGGACTGCAGCCCACTAGGATGGAGTTTCAATTCCGGCAGCGGCTCCACAGAAACAAAGGCTGGGCCTCCTGCTCCCACCAGAAGAGGGCAGTGATGCCCCCCCCCCCAAAAGAAAACCCCAAACAAACAAAAAAGAAATTTGTTTTCTTACAGTTTTGAAGACTAGAAATTCAAATTCAGAATGTTGGAAAGGCCTTGTTTTCTCCACAGACTCTAGATCTAGTGGACACATCTCGAGAGCTTTGGCTGCCATCAAGAGTGGTTGCATGGGACTTGTCAACAGAAAAAGGGAGAGAGCGAGAGCGAGAGCGCATGTGCACGTGAGAGAGCTCTTCTGATGACATACTCTGAAGACAGAGTTACAGAATCCACATGAGAAGCTACCCCCACAAGGAGAGATCATCAGGCTGTGACTTGATTGACAGGCTAGACACCAGCCCATCAATCTTTTATCAAGTTGACATGAAATTGTATAGCTACTACAATGTTTCAGGGCTAAAATTGTATATATTTGTTTATAAGCTGAGGTTTTTGTGTGTGTGTGTGTGTGTGTGTGTGTGTGTGTGTGTGTGGCATCACTGCCCTGGTTGGAGTAGGGAGTCCAGCCTTGCTCCTGGAGAGCTGCTGCTGGATTTGAACTGTCAACCCTGTGGGCCGCAGTCCCGCACACAACCACTAGGCCACCAGGGCTCAGCCTAAGCTGAGTTTTTCAGCACATTTTTAATGCAGTTTTTGTGGTCAAATTAGATGCCGTGACTGATATTTGGACCGGCTTATACTTGAGTATATATGGTAATTAAACATGTTGTGGTTATTATTTATAGATGACAGTGAACCCTGCCATCCTAATTGAAAAATTTATATTTATTATGCAATGTGCACTCTATTCTTCTTTGATTTTCAGATGTAGGGATTCTCCAGATTTTATATATGGATCTCTTTCATATCTGTCTATATTTTAAAATCCTTTGTTCTCATCTACTGGAAAGTCATTATTCTATTATTGCCTTATCTACTTTCCTTTTTCATCTACTAAAGGCCATGTCTTATTGCATATCCTAAAATATGCTAAATGTTTTCTTGGTGTTTCTCATAGAATATTATTTTCCAGGTAGTATTCTCTTCTTTGGGAATGATGTTGTTAGGCATAAATGTATGTCTTCTAATCCACATGTGCACCAAAAACACTGTACAGTCCTCTGCCTTTCTCAAAATTGTTCCTGTGTCTCAGTCCATTCTTGCAGCCACTGTCTCAATCCATCTCATTAAGAGTCTTTCTCTTTTTTGTTGCTCCTCCACTTTATCAAGCATGATGGTCTTCAGAAACTGGTGCCTCCTGATAATATGTCCAAAGAATGTAAGAAAAAATCTTGCCATCTGCGCCTCTAAGGAGCACTCTCACCTGACTTCTTCCAAGATAGAGCCATTTGTCCTTTTTAGTACTCATAGTACTTTCAATATTCTTCTCCAGCACCACCATTCAAATGTGTTGATTCTTTTCAGTCTTCATTACTTTTGCAATTTAAAACTACAAGGCAAGGGTGGCACCCCATTGAACTCAACCGGGAGGGACCCTCCTGAAGGTCAATGAACAAACCTTGAATTCTTTACAGGTTTTTATTATTATTATTATTATTATTATTATTTTTTTACTTATTGACATATATATTTTTTGGACATGTTTTTTTGTTGTTATCATCATTTAATTTTCTGTGGTTGCTTCATTTTAGGATGCCTGTTTTTGTCTAGCACATATTGTTATCTCTGCAGGTCTATGTAGATAAGATAGGCTGGATGAACAGTCTGGGGGAGAAAATAATGAGACTCATGGTTCTGGGGGTGGGATGGGCATGGGAGATGGGGACCAGTGGGAAAGGAGGTCATGGTGACCAACTTAGGGATGAGGGAACAAGAAGTTATTCAAAATCAGTGACAAGATGGGTGTGAGAGGCCCGATAGGGCTTGAGCAAGAGTAATGCAACAGAGAGAAAATACTGAAACCCAATAGAGACTGGGATGATAGTGGACCAAGAAGAAGGTAAAAGGAAATAGAGGACACAAGTAAGGGGTTGAAAAGCATTTATAGACTTCTAAATACAGGCATGTACATGGGTGAATATATTTATATATGATGACGGGCAAGTAGATCTATGTGCATACATTTATAGGGTTAGTATTAAGATAGCAGATGGGCATTGAATCTCCACTCTAGTACTTTCTCATTGCAAGAACACTTTGTTCTATTAAATTGGCATTCTATGATGCTCACTTTCCCAACATGATCACTGAAGACAAATATGTGCATAAGCAAAAGTGGTGAAGATGGCTGATGGTGCCCTATCAAAAGATGTAGCATCTGGGGTCTTAAAGGCTTGAAAATAAACAAATGGCTGTAAAGCTCAGAAGCAACAAAGCCCACATGGTAGAAGCACACCAGTCTGTGCAATGATGAGGTATCAAAGGGATCAAGTATCAGGCCTCAAAAAACTAAAAATTATATCACTATAAATGAGGGGGAGTACAGATTGGGGACTCAAAGTCCATCAGTAGGTATAACAACAGCCCCTTACAGAGGGATTGTAGGGAGCAGACAAGCTAGTCAGGATGCAGTGTAGCAACGATAAAATATACAACTTTCCTCTATTTCTTAAGTGCTTCCTCCCACCCACTGTCATGATCCCAATTCTAACTTCCAAATCCAGCTAGACCCGGGGATGTACTCTGGAGTCGGAAATAGGGGTAATTCAGGACAGATGATCCTTTCAGGACCTGGGGTGAAAGTGATGATGACAGGAGGGTGGAGGGAAGGTGGAGTCGAAAGGGGGAACCTATTTTAGGAATCAACATAAGACCTCCTATCTGGGGAAGTGGGTGAAGCAACACATAGTATAGTGTACAATGACAAAATGATGACAATTTGTAAATTGTTAAGAGTCCATGGGGGAGGAGGAGTGGGGAGGGAGGGGAATTATGGGGAGCAAGTACCAGGGGCCTAGGTGGAAGGAGGATGTTTCGGGACTGATGATGGAAGCAAATGTGCAAATGTAGTCTGTATACAATTGACATATGTATTGATCATGATAGAATTTGTATGAGCCCCCAATGAAATGATTTATAAAAAAATATGAGGCAAATAAAAATGCCACGGCTTTAGTCAGATATATCTTAGTCCTCAAAGTAACATGTTTGCTTTTCAAAACTCTAAAAAGGTCTTGTACAACAGGTTTACGCGCAGTGAACCTTTTGAACTCTGGACTGCTTCTCCCAACATTAATTGTGGATCCAAGCAAGGCTACCTTCTTCACAGCTTCATCCTTTTTCTATAGTGATGTTACCCTTTGGTTCAGTTGTGAGGATATGGCTTTTCTTTACACACATTGAATTCTAATCCATACTGAAGACTGAAGTTTCAAAGGCTTCAAGTCCTCCTCACTTTCAGCAAGCAAGGACAAGGTAGTGTTATCTGCATATTGCAGGTTGTTATTAACCCTTTCTCAAATTTTGATCCCAGCTTCTCTGATTATTTACTGAGCATACAGATTGTATAAGTGTGGTGAGAGAATACAACCCTGAAGCATACCTTTCTCGATTATAAAACATTTAGTATTCCTTTGTTCCTTTGGTAAAACTGCCTCTTGATCCATATACGAGTTCTGCTGTAGCAAAATGAAGTGTTCTGGAATTCCCATTCTTCTCAAATTTATCTGTAGTTTGTTATGATCCACACGGTTGAACGGGTTGGCATAGTCAATAAAACATATGTAAACATCCTTCTAGCATGCCCTACATGCCTGTGATCTTCCTCTGTTCTGCCTCATTAAGTGAGCTACATGACTGTGAAGAGGAATTCATGGGCTGTGTTTGTTACATAAGCTGGTGTCAATTTGAGGATTCCGAGTGAAGGGGTGGAGTCTAAGCTTCAGTCTGGCCATAGACATTGAAGCCTCTACATGGCATGGCCTTATGTTGATAACTCCTGTATTCCTCCTTCGATGTGGGAGACACAGTCTCTCCGCATACTCCCAGTGAGACATTTTGATCCAGAGGCCACGTGAAACTACACTAGTGACATCTGGAGCTGGAAAAGTCACTTGGAGTCAATGCAAGTGTTAAGATGCTTATGCCTCTGGATCAGTAAGACTTGTCACCCACTGGCCGGTGATCTTCCTGCATCCAGTGTCACTGCATGTGCTTTGTGCATCTGAAGAGGACTTTATAGATTGGTATTGGACATATGGGCTAATAGCAGACTTAAGGACTTGATCTTACCAGACTGGAATTTTTTCCTCAATATTGAACTGCCTTTAAATATGTTATTCCTTATATACATATATGTCTATGGATTTTTTCCTCTAGTCTACCCAATCTAACACATTAGCTAATATCAGACTTATGGATGATATTGAACTTATATACTTGTTATGGATGGCATTGAGATGTTTTATTGAAGCATAATTAATTCTTGATATAAATTCTCTTTCTTACATACATATGAGTATCTCTGTATGTGTTTCTCTAGTCAACCGAGGCTAACACAAACATCAAAACTGAATCACTGGTTTAAACCACTCTGTGTGAGTTAGCCCTAGCGGAGAGCAGGTTATGCTTGAACTTCCAGGGTTAAGTCAGCAGTTCAAACTCATCAGCTGCTCGGTGGGATGAAGATGAGGCTTTCTGCTTCCTTAAATATTTACAGCCTTGAAACTCTGTATCAGGTCATAATGAGTTGGAATCAACTTGTTGGCAGTGGTTTTACTTTTGGTTTAGTTATATGAGTTTGGAATTGTGACTTGTGTTTTTGTTGTTAGGGACCCTCCACTTGCTTACAACTCATAGTCCTCCTGGTACAATGGAACAAAACACTGTCCAGTACTGCACCATTGCCACAATTGTTCTTAAGTTAGAGTCCATTGTTACAGCCACTGTGTCACTCCATATTGAGGGGTGCCCTCCTCTTTTGTGCTGCCCCCCTGCTTTACCAAGCAGGATATCCTTCTGCATGGACCAGTCTTTCCCGATGACATGCCCACAGCATGTGAAACAGAGCTTCACCATTCTTGCCTCTAAGAAGCATTCTGGCTGGCCTTTCTCTGTAGATCGCTTGTTCCTTTTGTATTCCACAGTACTCTTGAGATTCTTTTCCGGCACGCTAAGCCAAGTGCATCGATGATTCTTTGGTCTTCCTTATTCCGAGTCCAACTTTCATGTGCATATGAAACAATTGACACCTTCATCTCCAAGTAATATCTTTCTGTCCAACACTTTAAAGGGGTCTTGGGCAGCAGATTTACCTGTGCGTCGGCTCATTTGATCTCTTGATGCTTGCTTCCATGAGCTTTGACTGATGAGCTGAGCAAGAACATTTTGTGACAAAATCCTCGATAACTTCAATATTTTCTCCATTTATCATGAAGTTCCTATTGGCACAATTGTATTTTTTTGTGTGTTTTTTTCTATTGGACTGTAATCAAAAGAAAACTGCAAAATTTGATTTTCACCAGTAAGTGCTTCAAGTCCTCCTCAGTTTCAGCAAGCAGTGATGTGTTGATGCATATCATGTGCAGGTTGTTAATAAGTCTTCCTCCAATCCCGATACCACATTCATCCTCATTGAATCCATATCTCTGATGATCTGTTCAGGATTCAGACTGAGTATGATGAGAGGATACACAACCCTTCGCACGCTGCTTGATTTTAAACCATCCAGTCAGTCTCCCCTTGTTTGGCAAACACAACTGCCTCTTCATCCATACAGAGGGTTAGCATGAACACAATGAAATGTTCTCGAATTCCCATTCTTCTCAAGTCTGTCCATAGTTCGCCATCATCCAAAAAGTTAAATGCCTTGGCATAGTCAAGAAAATACAAGTAAACATCTTTCTGGGATTGTCTGCTTTGTGTCAAGATCCATCTCTCATGCTATACTTTCTCTTCTGAAACTGACCTGAATTTCTGGCAATTCCCTGTCAATGTACTGTGGCAACCATTGTTGGATTATCTTCAGCAAAATTTAACTTGCATATGATAACTAATGCTAGCATTCTAAAGATTATAAAGATAAAATTCAATCTCCCTTTGCAACACTGAAAGATTCCATGGGCAAAATACTGGACATTAAAGGGAGCATTAAAAAAATGAAAAGAATACACAAAGCCTCTGTACCAAAAAGAATGAGTAGATATTCAACATTTCCAGAGGTAGTGTATTATCAAGAAACTATAGTATTAAAGGAAGACATCCAAGCAGCACTGAAAGCATTAGCCAAAAACAAGGCTTTAAGAATTGATAATATACCAACCGAAATGGTTCCACAAGATGAGGAAGCACTATAAGAACTCACTCTAATCTATGCCTGGAAATTTGGAAGACTTGCCTAACTGACTAGGCAAGAGATTTGTGTTGGTACCTATTCTCAAGAGGGGTGACCTAACAGAATATCTGAATTATAGTAAAATTATAAGGTAGAGTCCTACTTCCTTAATCTGGTCACAGCTTTGATACCATTTGGTGGGGGCGGGTGTTCATTTCGGGTGAACCTACTCTTAGTAGAGACTGAGTACTGTGCTGAAGTTAGCTAACTCCCAGGCCCCATCAGTGGACCGCTGACCTTGGTTTCCCTGGGCCAGTCTCAGATCATTCAGCTCAATATCCACGAGCTTGTAACCTTTTAACTTCCCATTCTTGCATTCTGTCGGTCAGCTTGTGAATCTACAGGAGTCAGGAGAAGCCTCTTGTCTACATCTGACCCATGGATTTGAACTGCAGTGGACTCACCCACTTCGACAACTGTGTGAGCCCTTTCTTGATAGAAAGCTTCTTCTAGCTACATACACATAGGGGTGATGCAGGTTTTGCTTCTCAAGGGGCCCAGCCTAACACATGGTTGATTTAAGATACTTTCCTCTGATGGAATTTTGTATTTAAAAATTCCAGGAGTGAGTAGATATTTCTTTTATGGTAACAGTAATAATCTTTGTTTAAAAATGAGCTAAAAGAAATGACATTAAAATTGTACGTGCATCAAATAAAATAGATGAAGCCATTGCCCCCAAATCAACCGGGATTCATAGCAACTGCACAGGATGTGTTCGCACCTCCCTGGTGGTTTCCAGACACTGACTCCTTCTGAGGAGAGACAGCCTCGTCACGCTTCCTCAGAATGCCTGCCTTCTGGGGACATTCTGGAAGATTGAATCTGTTTGTTTCATTCAGGAAAGAAAACAAACAAACAAGTTCCCTAACCAAAGAGATGTTCTTGGGTATCTCTGGAAAACTCCTTTTCTGAAATAGAGTAAAAACAACCAAGGCAACACAGTATAGAAGTGGAGACAGCAGCAGAACTGGTGAGTGGGAGTGGCGATAAGGCATGGGGAGGGGAGTGGTGAGCCTCTAATGTCAGGGACAGGGGAACAGCAAGGGCTGTAGAATTGATGGGAAAGAGGCTGCAGCATTCCTGGTTGTGTTTGACCAGTTGAAATGCGTCTGAGAGGAATTACTGAGAGGGGAGTGATGGAATGCGTGATGGGCAGGAGGAAAGAAAAAATGAAAGAAGAAAGTAAAAATTATATATAGGCATAATTATTGATCTATAAATATGTAATAATATATACTTGTATAGGTGTATTTGTCCCTTCATGGGTGTATATGTAAATGCATTAAGAAAGCAGGACTTTGGATCTTTGCTAAAATCTTATCTCTGAAAAAGAATAGTTTGTTATAAGAATGTGGCACTGTGTAATACTCACCTTCCTGACATGATTGCGTAAAAATGAATGGGTGTATAAGCAAACGTGGTGAAGAAAGCTGATGGTGCCTGGACATTCAAAGCATCTGGATTCTTAAAGGGTTGTTATTAAGCAAGCAGCCATCTCGCAGGGAAGCATCAAAGTCCATGGAAGAAGAACACCAGCCTGTGTGATCATGAGGTGTTGACAGAAATAAGTATGAGAAGTTCAAAAATAAGCAACCAAATTGATGTGAAGGTGTGTGGATGTAGTCAAGACCCCAAACACACCTATAAGATAATAAGACATTCCATCTCAGAAAGGCCGCGCAGACGGGACGATAAACTCAGGGAGTGGTAGAGCAATGATGAAACACACCACTAATCTCTGGTTCTTTATCATTTCCTCCCCTCACTATTAAGACTTCTTTTTTTTTTACCTCATTAATATTGTTAGACTGATGTAGGTTCATTAGTATAATTAATATTGCACAAATAATTGCATAATAAAGACTGTCCAAAGCAGGAATGCCAGGATGGATGAAACTTCAGAAACAGCAACCAGAGTAATGATTTCCTGAAGATAAAGGGAGAGGGGGTTAGGGGGAATAGATAGTAATGATGACTGTGTAACCCCATTCAAGGGCAGTGAGTAGCAGAATTGTAGGTGAATGGATATATTGGATGGCTTAAAATATGGATATGTATATATAAACAATAATATATCACAATAACACTTAGGGTTACTGGGGGAAGGGTGAGGGAGAAGGGGAGAAAGATAGGGGAGCTGATATCAAAGAGTTCAAGAAGAAAGAAAATGTCTTGAAATGGATTGTAGTAGCAATTTTATAATTTTGTTTGATCCATTTGAATTATAGAATGCCATGAAATGGCAATATGACATATGTCAATATGACATAAGAGCTACCAATTAAATGATTTTTAAAAAGAAGTGTAATATACATCACCAAATAGTCTGTAAAAGCATCTCTTAGGTTTAGAGAAAAATGAAAAATATTTTAATAGGAGTATTATAACTTCTTAAGTTCAATTATTGCTTTAGTGGCCACCACCACAGTTTGCTTCATCACTATCAGATATCAAGGTCAACTTTCCAGATAAATTCTATAGCACTCTCATTGAACATGAAATAAAAATCACCTCTTTTCAACAAAGCTACTTGGTGATATTGAGGAGGATGAAGGAGTCTATATTGTAAGCTTTTAACATGGTAGGTTTATTTCATCAGGAATAAAATAGCATTATTTTCTGAAAGTGAGGTTTAGGGTGAATTGAGAACCATGAAAACAGTGCTTATATGCAAATAAAAATGCTCCTGATGTTAGCCTCAGAGATTCTTCAGAGGAGCAAGAAGAGGAGGAAGCAAAGGACAATATTTAGATTATTTAAGACACTGACTATTAACATAATTTGGAGAATAGGAGTCTATCAAAATAACTTGGAAAATATACCTTCCTGAAAAAATAAAAAACCAAATATCTTGAGCAAACATACATGAAAATAAGCCTACGGTATTTATGTTACATGGCATTAAGCATATGTCATCACTCACTTGTCAGCATCCACTGGTAAGAATCTATAATCCCTACAGATAATCAAGTATTGGATTTGATGCAGTTCATTATGGTACAGTTTCATTTGTATTAGAACAATGATTAGCCACAGTGCTATTTTTTAAGGGACTTAGAAGGATTTTTAGATTATCTTATTTTTTTTTATTATCTTATTTCACTTAAACGTATGGTTATTTGCTGAAATGTCAGATTTAATATTCTGCTGGTTGCTGTTTACCTGAGACTCTCACCACTTTAAAAAGTATTTTATAATTTCATCTATGTCCACAAAATTCTTTTGAGCTGTGATACTTTTAGTATCCTCCTTTAAAAGTGAAAGAATTCAAGGCAGAGGTACAGAAGGACCTCCGATGAGAATATGTTTACATATATTGCTTTGGACACCCTCAATTAACATAAAAAACCCTTGGAAAGGAGTCCTCCAGTGCCCTCACCAGTCTAATTTGCAATCTCTGGGAAAAAGAGAGTTTTGGATACCTCTTCCTCTTTATCTGACCTGCTAAAACACACGCTTCATCTTTTTCAATTAAGAAGGCAGCAAAATAGCATGTAAGAAGAATTTGGGAACATTCACCCTTCATTCAGGACTTCTGATGGCTTTGTTGGTTATGAGTGGACTGCTAACCACAAGATCAAAAGTTTGAAACCACCAGCAAATTCAAGGGTGACAGGCAAGGCTTCCTGCTCTTGTGGAAAATTTTCAGCCTTGGAAATGCATATGGGCAGTTCTACTCTTCTATATAAGGTTGCAAGGAGTCAGAATTGAGTGGAGGTCTTTGAGTTTCATTTGGTTGACTTGCTGGCACTGTGAGGCAGGCTGCTAATGGCAAGGTCATCACTTTGAGCTTTCAGCCACACAGAGGGATGCTGTGTATTTCCATAAATATTTGCAGTTTTGAAAACCCCATACATGGTTGCTGTGAGTCTGGGTTACGTAATTTGATGGCAGTTTTTTTTTAGTAGTCTTTCTATGAAGCTTTCATTAATTGCTAATTTTTAACACCCTCTGATTTTGTAAATGAACAAAGCTTCAAAGTACTATCTACGTGGTTTATTTTCAGAAAATAAAAAGATATTTTTAGTTTTATTTCAAGAATTATCCCTGATGACACAAGCTGTTAAATTCTCAACTACTAACACAAAGCATGGCGGTTGGACTCTACCCAGGGGTTCTCAGAAGAAATGCCAGGTGACCTTCTGCCAAAAGAAAAGCCCATGCAGCACCATTCTACTTTCAAACATAGGGTTACAGAGTTGGAATGAATTTCTCATCTATTATTTTGTTTTTTTTTAATCAATTTTAAATAGTAGATGAAATAACTAAAACTTAGAAGTAAAAACAAAAATCCATTCCTTACTAGAATGGTATTCCTGTCAATAGCATTTTAGTCTAGAACCTTGAGTGAAATTTTTTCACCAGGATAGCAATGTGTATATACGCCTCCTGAGAAAATCGAGGGGAAGAGAGGTCCGTGTCTTTCTTGAGATTGCAGAACAGGGCATAGTTTACCCAGTGCCTGTTAGACTTGCATTGCTAACTTCTTTGTCATGCGTGTATCTTAACTTCTATGATATGCATGTTAGCTGTGACATAGTATCTTTATTAGATTAGGAATATATTTTTTACGTTACTGTTAGTGCTTCTCTAACTCTGTGGAAGATGCCCTGGCAGATACTGGGTTGATGTCTCTTACCGTTGGTGGGGTCAAATGTGACTTGACAAAATTAAAGACTCATTTCAGACAATATCACCAGTGTGGCTTGACTTCTTTTCTCAGTATGGCTGACAAGGAAGGGCATTCAGAAGCCTCTTTCAGATAGTAAATCTGTAGCTGCCAGAGAATGGGGGGCTTAGCCGACCCAGTAAAAGGGGTTTGAGCTTCTGGGACTTGATGTGCATAAATCACATATATTTGTTTGGAATTCACATGAGTAGAAAGCTCAGTGTTCTTTTCTTTTCTACTTTAAACATGCTTTAAATGTTCACACAGTCTGTTTTGTATTGAAGGTATCTGATATACAGAACACAGTTCTCAGTGCAGAGGAAACAGCATCTCAATAAAATAAGTACCAATTTCTGTGTGTAGGAGTTGGGTAATGGGGTAATAGGAAGAAGGGTTGTCCAAGGTAGTGTCTCTTGTTGAGATCTTAAAGTTTGTCCTTGATTTTTGATCCATTGTTGGCTTTCCTTCTTGGTTCTAGGGCTTCATTAGGGAGTCTGGGTTACAAGGTCAGCAGTTTGAAACTACCAGGCCACTTCACAGGGAAAGACGAGGTTTTCTTCTCCCATAAAAAGTTAGTGCTTGAGTCCCACAGGGCCAATTCTACTCTCGCCTTTTGGGTCACTGTGCATTGGCATCGAGTTGATGACAGTGAGTTTTATTTGGAGGACCGCAGTAGAGTGGGTTTTACTTTTTTGTGGCTATGTTTTCTAGGCTCCTTTTAATTCTGGACCGCTGCCTTGCTGTGTTTTGCTTTCCGCCCCCTGCATTTAATTTTGTCTATAGTCTTTATAACTTCTGATCCTCTGAAATTTCATTAGGTGTTCATTTTTTAACAAGTATTTTAACAATTTTTAGTTTTTTCTCCTTTTCTCTGAATTATGTAGCTAGGGAAGAAAGTTGAAAGTACCACGTTGCAGTAATCAGCACGGGCAGCCACATTTTTCCTCTTTTGGCTCCCATTCTTCATCTTTTGTATGCCATCCTGAAGCCAACTGCTCCTCCATGGCACTCTAATTCTGGTAAATAACAAGGATACAACCATTGGTACCCAGCAATGCCTCTCATCGGCCTGCAGTCAAATCTCCAGTCCTCAGCCCTGAGTTACATTGTCCCTGGCCTCTGCTGTCATGGACCAAGAAGTCCACTTGTCACTCATTCACAGGCCCAGAGCTCTGGTGCTGCTCCTGTTCTGTTCCATTGTATCCTTGCCTTGACCTCCGTTGGCTCTGCCCATAGTCTCAGTGTCACAGCTTCTAGTGTGTCTGATCTTAGCTTTCACTGAGACAGAGATCTTGAATGTGGCTAGAACTGACCAATCACGTCTGTAATGTAACACAGAGTCAATTGGTCTTGTCTCATCCAGTCACTGTAAAGATGGGGCAGGATGGGGAGTGTTTCCATCTGTTGTGCATGGGCTTGTGTGGAGTGAAAGCCAACTCAGTGGCTCCTAACAGCAACACCCACTGTGGTGGGAACTACAGAGAAACGGATAGAAGAGCCAGCTAAAGGATTTCCATGCCACTCTCTCTGGAGTTGAAGTGGAGTCAACGATGATGACCTGAATGGAGTAAAGCCAGGGGGAGCACAGCCTCAAGGGATCCTGGTGGGGCTCGAGAAGAAGATAAGAAATAGCTGCAGGCTAATGAAGCACTGGACACAGTAGTCTATGCCAGGAAAATTTTGAATAGCTACTTGGCCACCTGAAGGGAAACTCAACTGCTACTGAGTCAGTGCTAGCTTAGAGCAGCCCCCTGTGAGTTTCTAAGAATGTAACTGTTCAAAGGAATAGAAAGTCCAATCTTTGTCTCATGGAGCTGCTGGTGGTTTTGAACAGTTGACCATACAGATCACAGCCCGGTGTGTAGCCATGACACCATCAAGGCTTTGCAACAGGGGAAGAGATTCCCATTGGTACCCATTTGTGAAAGTTAGGTGTTTTTCATTCCAACATGACATCTATAAGAGATAGGAGTAGAGTTTAGCCTGCCAATCAGGTTGCAGGCTGATGACCTCCCTGGGAGATATGAACCAAGATATAAGCTCTCTGGAGACCAGTCTCTGTCTCTCTTTGCCTCCACCTTCCTGCTTGCTGGACATCCTGAGAGCTGCTGGATCCCTTCCCCATTTCTACTGACCTTGGATTGCAATTTTACATTCACTGGTCTATGATCATCCTGCATTCTGCATCATTGTATGTGACTACATGAGTCAGAAGAGGGGCTACTAGACTAGCATCAGATTATAGACTTGAGTTAGAGTAGGTTGGGATTTTTATAATATTTAATTACTTCTTGATATAAAGTTTTCTTATACATATATGAGTGTTACTGGATTTGTTTCTCTAGTTAACCCTGCCTACCACACCGTTCTAAAGAAAGGTGAACCCAACAGAATGCTCCAATTTTAGAACAATATCACTAACATCACATGCAACTAAAATTTTACAAAGGATCTAACAATACTTGACGTAATTCAGAGGCAGGGGATTTCCAGAGGTTCAGTGTGGATTCAGAAAAGGAAGTGGAGGAGGGGATGTCATTGATGATGTCAGATAGATCTTGGTTCAAAGCAGAGAATACCAGTAAGGTGTTTACTTGTTTTATATTGACTACACTGGTGCATTTGACTGCGTGGATCATAACAAACTCTGAATAAGGGTGAAAAGAATGAAACTTCCATAGCAAATCATTATATTCACAATTGCACAAGCTGAGCTTATACTTGGATCAAGAGGTAGTTGCGTGAACAGAACAAGGGGGTGTTGAATGGCTTAAAATCAGGAAAGGCGTGGTTCGGGGTTGTATCCTCTCACCATACTCATTCAGACTGTGTGCTGAGCAAACATCAGAGAAGCTGGCTTTTATGAAGATGAGTGTGGCATCAGAATTGGAGAAAGGCTTAATAGCATGCAATATGCAGATGAACATATTCTTGCTCGCAGACAGTGAGGAGGATTTGAAGCTCTTGCTGGCAGAGAATTTCAGAATTCAGTGTGGATCTTAACTCAGTGCAAAAGCCAAAATCCTTACAGTGGACCAATAGATAACTTCATGTGAAATGGAGAAGAAGTTGAAGTTGTAAGAATTTTGACTTGCCTTGATCCACAATAAATACTCAATGAAGAAGCATTCACGGGATCAAAAGATGAATTGCCTTAGGTACATCTGCCATATGAGAACTCTTTAGAATTTTGAAATTCAAGGATGTCACTTTGAAGATTAAGGTACAACTGACTTAAGTCCTCGTATTTTTCATTGCCACATATACATGTGACAGTTGGACATTAAATGAAGAATTGATGCATATGAATTGTGGTTCTGGAGACGGATACTAAAAGTACCATAGACCACTAAACGGGCACATTGACCTGTCTTGGAAGAAGCATAGCCAGAGTGCTCGTGGTAGGCAAGGTTGGCAAGGCTTTGTCTAACATACTTTGACTATGTTACTGTCAGAGACCCGTTCCTGGAGAAGAACATCATTCTTGGCAAAGAGGAGGGGCCGTAAAAAGAAGACCCCCAAAGGTCTGGATAGACACAGTGGTTGCTAACAGGTGTAGGGGCAATGGTAAGGAAGTGGCAGGACTGGATACCGTTTCATTCTGTTGTCTGTAGTTTCATTATGAGTCACACTGACTCCACAGCACCAAGCAACAACGAAAATGTTGACAAAATTATTTTCAAGACGGCCTAATAAAATTGGTGTAGTTTAACTATCCTGTGATCTTTCTGAGAGCCCCAGTGGAATAATGGTTATGATCTGGGTCAGCCCAGGTCAACAGTTTGAAACCCCAGCAGCTCTAAGAAGGAAGGTGTGGCTTTTTTACTCCTGTGCAGAGGAACAGTCTCCGAAACTCAAGGAGCAGTTCTACGTGACCCCACAGGGCCACGAGGAGTGGGTGTTGGCTCGATGACAGTGAGTTTGCTTTGGGTTTGATGCCATTCATCTTCATGTTATTAAACATTTTTCACTACATTCAGACTATAAAAATTTTGTCAACAGTCTTGGGGTTCTTTCAGTGATTCTGAAACTATTATATTATAGAATCATCAGAGATACCGGCTATGTTTTCTCTGTAGTGTTTATTTTTCTCTCATAATATCTTCATGAATAAGCTGGACAAATAAATTCGTAAAGCTCTGCTCTTCTTACTCCCCTGATGTGCTAACATGATATCTGTGGCTCTAGTAACCTCACTACTATGACATCTGTGCTTTGGCCTTTTATCCTGCAGATGAAAAGAACATTCTCGATATTTAAATGCTTCAGAGTCATGCTCCTGATGTGGGACTTAAAGAACAAATTAAATAAGTAACCTGTGGACTTCAGTTGGTTTCTAACATTGCTCTCCTAAATATTTTTTACAAATAAAATTTTCAGTCACATAATAAATAATGAAGTAGTAGACTGTTGTATGAGTGCATGCATACATATATTTAAAATGTTTATAAATAAATCCAGTTAGTTATCTCTACACCTGAGATTAGTGTATACAATTTTGGCCTCACTTTTCATTATGGCTTATTAAGAAAAGCATAAAATTACATATTGTGATTTTTTTGATAGTTTGTTGTTAAATCCTTTTCACTGTTAGTGGAACCATTCAAACTTAGTAAGTTACTTATTCTCATTTGGAAAGAATCGTTAAAATATAATAAGCCACAATTTAGTTCTCCCCTGTAAAAAATGAAGTGAAAAGGAAAGAAATTCAATATTAAACATGACTTAATTCTGACAGCAGAAGAGTTATTTATGTCTTATGTATATTTTCAAAGTTAGAAAATAAATAAAGTAAGAACTATTATCAGTGCATATGGATAACCATGAACATTTTCTGCGTGGCCAGGAAAGCTGAATATGTAGTAATCTTTAACTCATGAAATATTTAAAAAATGTACTCTGAAATTTCTAAAACCATAATTTAAGTCTGGCTTCTCAAATCCACAGATACAATATAAATTTTAAGGTCTAAAGTCTGCTTTCTAAAAGCCAAGGCTATTTGAAGATTCATTTTATATTGATGTTTGCTTTGATCACTTTAAAATTGTCTACCGTGCAAACAATTTTACTAATTTACTAGCATTGCTAGTAAAAATCAGTAGTATAAAAGTAATATCTTCCTTATTTAAGCTATGTGGCTATTAAAAATGGAAGAATAATTAACCTTAGTGATCATTTGAAAGGATATATAGGTAGTGGAAAGTGCTGCTAAAGTTCTTTTTGCTAGACTTTATTACTATTACAAAGATTAGATGCCTTTCAGAGCAGAGTCACTCAATTCTGCCAGGCTGAATTGAAAGGGGGCCTTTAATTCAGCAGACGACAGCACACACAGGGCTAAAATAGGCTCCACTGGAATGGTGGACTTGTTCTTTTCTCTATTTGGAGCTGAAGAGGGCACAGCGCAAAGAGGGAGTGTGAGGCTTGTGAGGAAAACTTACCTCGTCGCCTTCGCTCTTGGAGAGGAAAGGCGGGATGTGCTTGTCTGATTTTCTCCTGTCAAGCTAAGAATTTAGAACTTCAGAGGAATTATTTCTGTAGTTTGATGGAGTCTTCAAGAATAACCTACCATCTCTTTCCACCTGCTTAACCTCAGGCTAGTAATCTGCCCTGGTGTTCGTGGAGAAGTAAAAAACGTGACGCAAGGCCAAGTGGAACGCTGGCTTAAAGAAGGGACAAAGAAGACCCCTGGATTCCCGGGCTCCGAGACAGTGGAATAAGGATTCACAGGTCTCCCGTGAGGGTATGCGGGGCCAGCATCTTGCCGGCGACATTGGCGGATGCCAAAGAGGACTCTGACCTCGCTCTCTCCAAACACGGGCCAGAGTTCTGTCCAGTGAAACTGAGCTAGAAAACGTAGCTGAGTGTTGAAAGGAACTCTCCACACCTGAGGGAGCTAATAGGATTTGAATACCTGGACGAAGGGTCCGTTTGAGAGCTGCACCTTTCCTCACCAAACCTATAATATATAGTTAAAAGAGGGAACTGAATATCTGAAGATGACCACTCTCCCAGAAATACCGTATGTACTTGTGTGTAAGCTGCATTTTTCAGCACATTTTTATGCGGAACCCCCCCCCCCCTTGGCTTATACTCGAGTGAGGGTCGCACCCACCTTTTCTCCGTTGCGGCGCGCGTGTTCTCTGCTCTCTCCTGCTCATCTGTAGGTCCCCGCAGCCTCTGCAAGAGGTCCGATGACTACTGATGTCACTGCCCTTCTTTTCTCCTGCACAGCTCTGTGGTCTGTGCTGTACTGGGCAAGAACCAGCCCGCTTCTGGGTGCTGGTACCTGGGGCGCACCGCATCCTCGTCACATGAATGTAGATGTGGCAGCCCTTCTTCTCCCGCTCTTCTTCAGCGCTGTCACCAATGACGTAGCCTTTACAGTCTTCCCCGGGCTGGGCCACGCCCCCATGCTCCGCCCAAGCATTGCTCAATACAAGTACCAGTGTATCTCTGGTCTTAGATGTACGTACGTTTATTTACAGTACTTAGTCTGCTATATTTTATTTATTTTTATTCACTCCTATCTGGACCCAGTGTTGACTATGCTTTCAAAGAGCAGCTTGTGTTAGGGCTCGTCATATACACACTGCGTTGCGTACGTACTGTTACTACATGTGTTGCTTTAGCACTTCCCATACATATGTGGTGATGCAACGCATGCAGTAACACAGCGTGTATAGTTATTGTGAATTTTTGTTGACTTTCTTTTCCATTTACAGAGCCAATTTACTGCCTTTCTTTGAAATAGATATTCAAAAACTTTTAACCTACTGATGCCTCATTGAATGTAATTTTATTGGTACCTGTTTTTATTTTGAAACTTACTGGTAGCTGCTGCATTTCCCACTCTAGGCTTATACTTGAGTCAATAAGTTTTCCCAGTTTTCCCAGTTTTTTTTTTTTTTGGTGTGTGTGTGTGTGGGTAAAGTTAGGTGTCTCAGCTTATCTTTGGGCTAGCTGGCATTCAAGTATATATGGTAATTTTTCTCCTCCCATTTTCTTTGTAGCACTGCAGGGGTCACTGTGGGAAAGACTAGCCAGGGATGAGAACAAAAAGGAAGAGAGATTGAGAGGATTTTTCATTGAATTGTTTGAAGGTTTTGCAGAAACAAGATAAAAATCTTTAAAAGTGTACCAAACTGAGCCCTGGTGGCTTAAGTGGTTGAGTGCGGGACTGCAGCCCACAGGCTTGGCGGTTCAAATCCAGCAGCAGCAAGGCTGGGTAGCTCCCATGACCACCAGAGGGCAGTGATATCTAAAACTTAAAAAACTTAAAAAAAGTGTACCAAACCTAACCCACAACTACTGAGAAGATCCTTACAGGTAGACTTATAAGTGGTTCATAACAATGAAAAACATTTTAAGATCACATTGAGATTTTGTCCTTAAGTACTCCCCTTACCCAGTGAGTGACTGTAGAAATCAAGGTCTTTTTTCAAATGTAAGTACTGATTTGTCTCTAGGGAGCTCTGTACTAGAGTGGACTTAATTGGGAACCAGCAAGGCTCCCCAAGAGTTCTGCCTCATTCACAGTACGAAATTCTGCAGCAGCAGAACTTCGAAGGGGCAGTGGCCAAAGCCCAGGCTGTTGCACCTGTATTAATTAATGTCCAAGCTGTCAATGCCCCCGAATCTTACCTAGCAGGTGATTCTTCCTTTTATACAGAATCCTATGAGTATTGTTGTGAAGTTTATCCTACTCTGTCAGAATATATTCAGGACTTTTTGAATCACCCTACAGAGCAGCCTGGCTGTTTTGAACTTAAATGCAACAGTTTGCAGAGAGCCTGAATGGCTGAGTTACCAGTGATAATGCTTTGGAATGCCTCTATCAACAGGTCCCATCTATCCCCAACTTCTAAGAGAGTGTCATCTGTGCTGTCTCATCATCAGACAATTAACCCATAGAGGGCCAACTTCCACAAATTGATACCTCAAAGATGTCGAATCAAATATGAAATTATCGATCAAGCTGCAAAAGGGGATGAAGCAACTGGAGAACTGTTTCATGCAAACTTCCTCTTTCTCGGAGAACGATATCTTAATCTGGAGATCAAGGGGGCAACGGGACAGGACACAGGGCAGATGTTCTCAGATTGATCTCCAGGAGTTGTTCAATGCCCTCTTTCCAAACGTGGAGATGGCCACATAAGCTTGTGCAGTAAAATTACTTAAATTGACAGGAGCAGTTGTAGAAGATGCCTGGAAGGGGAAAGGCAAGACTAACATGGAAGAAATCATTCAGAGAGTTGAAAATGTTCTCCTAGAGCAGTGCTTTTCAACCTTCCTACTGTCATGACCGTCTCATACAGTTTCTCATGTTGTGGTGACCCCCAAAGCATACATTTATTTTTGTTGCTATTTTATAACTGTAATTTTACTACTGTTCATAGGGGTCTTACCCCACAGATTGAGAACCGCTGTGACCTATATGCAAATTGAAGCAAAGATATTGTGTTAGTCTGGATAGACTAGAGGAACAAAATTTCAGAGACATGCATATAGGTATAAGGAAAGGGTTTATATACAAAAGAAATGTGACCCTAAGAAGGCATCCCAATCCAGTCCAGTGCAAAGTCATAAGTCCAATATTAACCCATATGCTCGCAATCAGTCTATAATGTCTGCTTCCGACTCAGGAAGTCACTGGTCAGTGGGTGCAGAATTCTGGCGCTGGCAGGGGTCTCCCCCAAGGCTTCTCACTTCCAGGGCTCAGGTCCATCAACAGCATGCCACTCCAGCTTCAGAGGTCTGTCTTCATCAGGGCAAAGCTCTGTGGCTTCTCCGCTGGCCACTCCAGCCTCCCAGACGCCGCCATTCTGTGTTACCTGTGGTTAATCATCTCTCTAACTAACTCCCAACAACTGGGGAAGATAGCTTCTCATCTTCACGAGGGAAATATCGTGAGATTTCCCAGGAGTCTCAGGTGAAAGCCATGCCCACATAGAGGCCTCATCGGCTACTCAATGGCTTTCTCCAGATTAACAGGCCGGACTCCACCCCTACATTTCAATTATAAAATTAACATAAGCACATTACTGCCGCAGACATCAAACAGATGCTCGTGAAACTTCTGGAACACAGATCAAGTAACTCAGGTAGAGTCCATGCACCTTCCATATATAGAAAGGCAACGTCTGAAAATGATCCTAACTATTAAATGGATGAAGCAACATTTTCTATGAGTATGCTCATTTCTCTTTAGCTGATGCAGATTTCCATGAGAAATATCAAGAACAACTTGGCAGAGAAGACTTTACCTCAGATAATGAAGAAAATGGGAGAGAGTTATCAGGGGCCAGTGACCTATCCTTGGGTGATTTAAGATGGGGTAGACTCAGAAATAGAAGAACGTTATGAAGAATGTTGTTCAGAACCAGAGTGTAAGCAAAAGCTGTGAAGCTAACTTTCAGTGTATCAGTTCTGTACAGCAGTTTAGGTATGGTGCTTTTAGCAGAACATGGGAAAACAAGAAACTGCATTGTACATAAACCAAATTAAGAATATTGAGTTATGTTACTACTGCATGCGGTTTTAATTTTTTTAATACTATCTGTCAAATAAACTATTCCCTGTAACTTAATATGCATGTGTGATATATATACATACATACACACATACACATATATACATATACACACATATATTTAGTTCAGTTAAGTACACTAGTTTGACTGCAATAAAATCAATTTTGAAATTTAAAAAAGTAAGTACCCAATATTAGTGCAGCTATTTAGAAGCCAAGGTTTCAGGTGTTTAAAGGATGTCATAGGAGAGTTTGCTTTGGAGGTCAGAATTGAAGCTGCAGCTTGGGGAGTGAGACATGGCTGATCTGAGCACATGAGAAAAAATGAAGAGGGAGGAAGAGAGAATGGTGTGCATCCTGGTCCACCAAGCCTTCAGGACAATATTCCCACTTAGAACAACCAATGCACAGAAAGGATCATTTGGCCAGCCCCACTATGAAATGTGGCTTCCCTCATTGACCCAAGGCCCTTCAGGGACAACAGTGGAGCATCGGGGTCTTGATTATACCCTGTATGACCCAACCACACCATGGCAAAACATTGAGGGTATGCAATAGAGCATGGAGTTCCCGATGGAGTGCCAAGGATATATTTTGGGCCCAGGGTGGGGCAGCCCATCTGACTCAACCAGGGGACACTTCTGAAGGTCAACAGACCTTGAACTATTGATAGATTTCTATTTTGTTATCATTTTTAATTTTACACACACACACACACACACACACACACACACACATGACATTGGTAAACAAGCAGCCATCTAGCTCAGAAGCACAAAGCCCACATGGAAGAAGCACACCAGCTTGTGGGACCATGAGGTGTCAAAGGGATCAGAAATCAGGCTTCAAGAACTAAAAATCATATCATTGCGTGCCCACCTTCTGATATGATTGCTTAAGACAAGTGTGGTGAAGAAAGCTGATGGTGAAGAAAATGCCCAGTCATCAAAAGATATAGCATCTGGGGTCTTAAAGGCTTGAAAGTAAACAAACGGCTATCTAGCTCAGAAGCAACAAACCCATACCAAAGAAGCATACCAGCCTGTGCGATGAAAAGGTGTCAAAGGGATCCAGTGTCAGGAATCAAAGAACTAAAAATTATATCATTATAAATGAGGGGGAGTACAGTTTTGGGCCCCAGGGTCCATCAATAGGTGAAACAATCCCCTTGCAGAGGGATTGCAGGGAGGAGATGAGCCAGTTAAGGCACAGTGTCACAACAGTGAAATATACAACTTTCCTCTAGTTCTTAAATTCTTCCTCCCACCCACTATCATGATCTCAATTCTACCTAACAAATTCAGCTAGACTAGGGAATGTAAACTGGAGCTGGAAACATGGGGAATTCAGAATAGATGATCCCTTCAGGACCAGTAGTGGGAGTGGTGATACTGGGAGGGTGAAGGGAGGGTGTAGTAGAAAGGGGGAACCAATTTCAGGGATCTACATATAACCACCTCTCTGGAATACAGATATTGGTGAAGTGGGTGAAGGGACACACCAGGCAGTGTATAATATGAATAAGTAATAACAATTTGTAATTTATTAAGGGTTTATGGTGGGGGGGTAATTGGGGAGGGAGGGGAAATATGGGGAGCTGGTACTGGGGACCTAGGTGAAGGGAGGATGTTTTGAGAATTAAAAAAAAGATAAAAAAGAAATTATGTTATAAACAATGTCTTTCTTATCTCTGCATGAATGCCTCATGGTATATACTCTAAGTACTGTTGAAAAAAGTAACTCTCTTATTTTAACAAAGAGATTAAGTATTTGCTATGATTTTAGTTAGCCGTGCCAGGATAAACACTAGCTTTTATATTATTTTATTCACAACCCAGTAATTTTCCCTCTATGATTAAGTTGTTTATAAATGTGTGTGTTTATATATAAATTTATATATATATATACATACACACATATAATTTTCTGGACTCTGCAAACCACTTGCAAATCTATGTGCTTTTATTAGAAACATACAGTAGTTTCTTTCCACAAGATATTTCTGAGGAAATTCTTGCATTTCTTTCAGTTTACCTCTGATCATAGATATGTTTCAGTAAGAAATATCATCAATTACAATCCTTCTATATAGATTTAGATGCTTGTGGAAATGTCAGGTTTTAAAATATCAGCATAAAGGACTCTGGAATGCCCAACCCAAGGATCTCTGATCAAACTAAAATTTTACTGAATGTAGAATACTTTTTCATTATGCAGGGGGAAAACACTTTGTTAAAAGTATGTAAATAAAATGTATTAAGTAAGATGAGGCCTTTATATTTCTCTGCTTTATCCTACTGGTGAGGAGAACAGAATAGGAAGATAAAGGACAATAAATTCAGCAGAACATTCCCTCATGATATTAGTGAAAATGTTTGCAAACTTTGAGGATCCTAGAGAAGCCGAAGATAAATGTGGTGCTCGGCTTTCATTTCAGCACAAGGCACATCCCTAGACATTGCATGTCACTTACAGGAGCTCTAGCAAGAATCCTTCCAGTAAAACAAAGGCTGTTATGTGTCACAATCATTGCCACTACCATTTTTTTTCACTTCTAGAAGGACTTCATGATTTTGGCAACCTCAAAAACCCAACTTATGGAAAGGCCACCTCTGATGCCATCTGTTGACAATAGGATGTGCAGATGTCTGTGTGCTGCACCCCTCCTCGCCATACTGATGAGTGCAATTGGACAAAAGGTGACATGGTGGATGGCTGACAGAAGAAATGGTGCACATATTTTAGATGAAAATTTCCCAGTTATGAAGCCCATGGACAAGGTTATTATGATCATGCATTTCCTTCCTAGATCATTGTGAGCATTTTAACTCTGTGGGTATTCAGGACTGATTCCAAATATCCCCAAGAATATACTATGTAAAATCAGAGGGATAGTTTTGCTAATTGAAATAATGAATGTCTTTGTAAATGGAGACCCTCAGAGGAAAGATTTAATTTAAGAAATAGCTTTCTAAAATATATAATCTGAAATAAAATGTCATGCAATTTGTTCCTTTGACTAATTTAAACACTTAGAGTTCCAATCCAGCCTCTTTATTTATGAGCCTTCTGCTCTGTGGATGCTCCAGAAGGCAACAGATGTTGTTTCAGAGAAAGGCCAAACAATACAGTGTAGAAAGACAAAGCTTAACCCTTCCTATGAAGTTCCCTTCTCTTTAAAGCTGAGGCCTACCTCTCCTTTTTCCTCTTTCATCCTGTTTCAAAAGCATAGAGTCTGGAATGACCACATGACTAATTGTACCTCTGAGGTGGATATCAGGGTGCCATTTGCCTGATGACTTCAAGCATTTGGTAAAGAAATAGAGGATGAGTAATAAAAGTGCATATGTATTTACTTTTAATGTATACTTTGGTTAACAATTACATATTTTGTCTCTCAAAAAACTAGTAGAAAAGTCAGAGATAGATTGCACCAAATAAATGTGTTTACTCACCAACAATCAGTAGTCAGTCTCACGATTTAAATGTTTATCAAGTGCCTGCCAGATGGACACCATTATGCTAAATAGAAAACGTGATAACCATTGCCACAAGGTGCTGTACCATTCAAAAAAATCAATGTATAGGGTTTTTCAGAGATTAATAACAGACTATTTGAGAGTTAGCCTCTGTAGAGACTGCACTGTTAGCAAGAGATGTTAAGAAGGAAGTGAGTATACTCTATTTTCTTGTCAGTTATGTCATAACATGTATCTGATTTAATTTTCTTTGACACAGTGTATTGCATGTAGTTGGCATACAAAGATGAATTTGTTTCAACCTTAATGATTTTTTCCACTTATTAGTTTATTTGACAAATAATTTTAAGAATATATATATATATGTATGGAAGATACTGTTTTAGGATCAGGTGATATTGTGATTAAGTCAGACATAGTTAAGATAGAGTGCATGAAATAGAAAAACAGGTACAAACCCCCCCCCCCAATAAAATTCCAGGTACTAATAAGGACTGTATCTAGAAGTAATATGGTGTGACGTAAAAGACAGTTAGTGGGCACAGCTTTAGTTATTCTTTCTTTGATGAAGTGACTTTTACACAGAGACCTGGATCACAAGGAGGAACAACTGTGACAGGACCTCCCTGAAAGAGGCAGTGGACAGTATCGAGGTCCCTAGGCAGGAGATGCTGGAAGCCTTCAGTCATAGGAAGGAGGACAACAGGACTTGTGACAAGAAGGAAAAGAGATGTATGGTAACAGAAGATTCAAGGAAAGTCATTAAAGGGAACTGATGGGGCGTGGTGAAGAGTTTGACTTGTTTTGTAAATGCCATGGGGTTTAGTAAAGGCTTTCGACTGAGTAGGAACTCTTTCTGGCTTGGGTTAAAAAGAACATTTGTTTATGGTGAAAGTGGAGTCAGAGAATCAGGGAGGATTCTATTGATATAGTTCAACTGAGAAAGATGGGCATCAATAAAAGAGTTTTCAGATTCAGAATAATTACTATCAATAGAGCAGAACTGGCTCACCAGTTCATTAAAAGTGAGAGGGTGTGGAGGAAGAATGCAGGAGTGCTGCTAGAATCTCGGTTGACATAACTTGGAGATGGCTGTGCAATTTACTGAAGTAGAAAAGGTGCGGGGGGTGGGGGTGGGGGGAGAGCATACAGACCCAGGGGGACCATTACAATAATTTGAGAGGTCATCAGCCAGAGACCAACTTAAGTCTTCAGTTGATCATGGAAATAAGACCTTGAAGGTGATGAGAGAGCCAGGGAAATAGTTCTAAGGGAAATAAGCAAGCAACTAATTAAAGTGCCAAGCCCTGGCACTGGATATTACCTGGGGTGGCTGTGTGTTCTCAGGAGAAACCGTGGAACAGACTTGGGGGGCTCCAACGTCATGGTTAAACAGAAGTAGACACAGCCAGCAAAGGAGAGGACACTACCACGGCGATCTTACTGTAAGTCTGGTCCAGGAATTGTGAAAATCCAACTTCCAATCTCAGTTTGCTAAACTTTAAGCTCATCTGCACATTCAAGCCTACTACATTTTTTATCTAAGCATAGCTTTTAAGTCCTTCATTCTTCTCTTTTACTAAAGTCATCGTCTGATCCCTGTCCCGTTCTCAGCGCCTTATGTAGTTTAGTCCCCACTGCAATTATAACTTCGTCAGATTCATAGGTCTCTTGAGTCTCTCAAATTTTCTCAGTGCACACCTGGAGCTCCCAGCTTTAGGTAATTTTTATCATTTGATTACACTGAGAAGGGCAGACATTTAATACAGTTGGCTCCTAATAAAAAGATTCATGGTTCACATCCACTGATCAAACCAAACTCAGTGCCATGGAGTTGATTCTGACAAGGTGCGACTGCCCCAGTGGGTTTCCAAGGCTGGAACTCTTTATGGGAGTAGACAGCATCAGCTCTGTCCCCTGGGGAGCTGCTCATTTCTGAACGACTAGGCCACCAGGGCTCCAAGGGTCACCTCAGAAGGACGAGGTAGCCATGGAATCCATACACAGGTGCTATGTGGTGCTGGCATGCCATCTCCATAGAGCGGCGCTATGTAAAAGAAAGAAAGATCAAGAGAAAAAAGAAACATTGCCCAGTCCTATGCCAGTCTCACAATTGTTATATTAGAACCCCTGGTTGGAGCCATTTCCTTGAGGGTAAAATCAGAGGAAGGCTCTGGACATGGTGAATTAACACAATGGCCGCAACAATTATACATAATATACAAGAACTGTGGGGATGGCACAGTTGCTTAGTTCTTTTGTGACATAGGATTACTATGAGTTGCAACCACTTTTGATAGCAACAAACTAATCACCACAACAATAAAAGGGTATAGCTACAGTCTGACATGCACGGGGTTACCAGGAGCCAGAATGGTTTCTGAAGCAGCTGGTGCTCACCTCCTAATGCCTCCTCCTCCTGGATCGGCACTGCTGATGAAACACTTCAAGGAACGAAGAGAATCCAGCACAGATTGCTGGTTTCTCAGCACAATTGATGAACTTGTGATTCCTGTGCTATGTTTATGTATCCCGATCGATTTTCAACATGACCAGCATCGCAGTCAGTTTTTGTCCTACACCTGGATCTCTAATTTTTAAGCACCATCACAATTACCCCTACTCTTATTTATAGTAAGCATGGCTCCTGAAAAATTGGCAGCATTTTTTTCTGAGTCCTCTAGCTGAATAAAGTTCATTCCAGTACGCCCTCCATTCTTTGGTATTGTCTTTTATGACCTGTGTTTCCATCTCCTGATATTGTCTTCAGGACTTGTACTAATGGCCTGCCTCACCTCTTCTCTATTATATGTTTCCTTGTACATAAATTTTGCAAACTCATGTATTTAGATTTCTCCTCTCTCGTCACCTTAAAAAAAAACCTCTTTCCCTCCTGGGCACATAGTTTTAAAAAGTACTTTGTGTACGCTGCCGGAGCTGCATTGCCACCTTCCCACCTCCTGCCACTTAAAAACATTTGTAGCTCACCACTTTAATGACTCCCTAAGCACCGATTCCCCTCTCACTTTCCAAGTTCTCCTCCTCCTTCACATAAGCCGTTGGTGACCGCCCCCGCCTTCTTTGTTTCCATACAATTAACCTAGTTCCACCCCACACTGTTTCTAACGTTTTCTCTATTTTGTTTGCTCTTTGAAAAAAAAAAAAGCCGCCTTTCCCACTCCATGTTTAGGTGCTGTTCTGGGTCTGTTCTTACTGTCATTATTATTGTCACCCCTGCCATTGTTGTCCCCTTTCTCTACTCACAGTACTGTGCATCGCCAAAACCGCTGCTTTCCAAGCTTGTTCTCTCTTGAGTGCTTATTTTCTATTTCCAGCTTACAAGGTAGCTCTCTATTCCATTGGATTTTTATAAGTACCTTATATTTCACAGATATAAAAGTAAACTTGTTCTGTTTTCCCCCAACTATTTATTTCTCTTGACTTTGAAATTTTAGTTCAGTATGGTATCATGATTTTTAATCACCTCACGCTCAATTCAACAATAGCCATGTTTCTGCATGTAGAGTTTCTTCACTATTATCTCTCAACTCCGTCTTCTCTTGTCTGTGGCTTTTGTTGATTGCTGGTTCCACATCTCTTATATTTCTATACTGCTTCCTGGGTTGTCATGGCTATTGTTAGCTTTTTACATTATAATTCGTGTATCCGTCCTAATCGTCTACATGATACTTTCTCATAAATTTTCCTATAGCACCGATTAAGTCATTTAATTATCAAACACAAAAAACACTCTAAATTGCCTAGTAAATTAAGCCACATAAATGTGACCTAAAGTCTGTTTAATTACAGTTTTCTTTTCCAGGCCTACCCCTTTTTAGTTCTTTTTCTTCATGTATTCTCCATTAAATTATAATACCAAATCTTGAATACTTTATTTATTCATGCTATATTATCCACTACCTGGGACATTTTCATTCCCGCTTTTGTAGTTTGAAGTTACAGAATCACCTTTATACTGAAAGCCTTCTCTGATTCCGCCTGACTTGTGACGCTAGAAGGGAGAGCTTAACCCTGAGAAGTTGCCTCCACATGAAAGCAACACGAGAGAGAAATGTGCTAGCGGGAAAGTTCAGGGACACCTGATGCAAACAGCCATCGGCAAGGTCAGCGTCAATAACTGAGTGTCTTCACAAAAGGCTCCCCAAGACTTACTTAATTATAATGGATAGAGAGCAAACATGAGAAAGCAGTAAAATAAATAATGCAGCATAAAACAGGAGATCACAAAAGAGCTGTAATCTTTAGGACGGTGTTTAAAGTTGGTGTTCAAGTACTTTAATTGTTCCATTTCTTAAATGCCAAATGATGCCTGATTCAAATCCCTTAGTCTTTTCTTGATACTTGTCTAATGGGATGCGTTATGTTCTGACTTGAACTCTAGTGAACTGTGGCATCTTCCCCCCTTCTTTTTATAATATCGAAAACCTGACAGTTCTGATATTTCTACCTGTAAAAATGACTCAGCGAGGCAGGGAGTCTCAGTGGTTGGGTCAGGAATGGGTCCTCACCCAGATCCTTCAGCATAGAAAATATGTTGGAATCTTAGTGGCAGCAATTGTGTGCAGATTTTAAAAGTGCACCAGAGATCTTGTAGCAACACCCCACGCTGAGTCTACCTCAGCGATGCAGAAGCTCACTAGGGTACCTTGTCTCCTGTACTGAATTATCCATTCTTTCAGGCAGATGTCAGGTGTTATTCACTGCTGTAGCTTCTAGATCACTAGCATAGTTCATGGTACATGACTGGGAATAAAACATTTTTCTATTATGATTGAATAAATCAGCAATTTGAACTAAAAAAATCCATGTACTTTTTCAATTATAGAATTAGGGCAATCTTTCCTACTTGAATATAATGTAAGATCCTCTTCACTTACACCTTGGGGAGCGATACCATGATTTTCATACTTCCCTCTGAGAATTATTTAACAATGTATCTGATTCTACTCTCTTAATTATGAGAATATTGAAGCCCGGAAAATCTTAATTTTAATCATTGGCAGTGACTTATAATGTTATTCCAGGATCCAGAGACTTCTAATCTTTAATTCAAATTACTTTTTGTGAACCTAATGAGACTGAAAAGAGAGAAGAGAACAAAATATGAATGAGTATAACTGATTACTCATAATTCTTATTAATGGAAAATATAGACCAATACTTCATTTTCTTATACAAAAGTTGCCAGCCCTCAAACAAGTATAGGAAAAATGTAAAAAGGGGTTGAATTAAATGATAGAAATTTGTGAAAGGAGTATTATTGTAATCATGTTGAAACAAAGACATAACAGAGAAATAACACTGGGCATATAACACTGGGATATAAAATTTCCTTATATTCTTATATTCTCAGATAAGACCTGTTAAAAAGTTATATTGATATTAGTCAATATTAAAAATTTCTATTTTTAATTACTTAGTATTAAGGACTTACTATCAACTACTGAAATTTATTTGCATAACATACTTTTTTAGATACACTATACATCCAAATTAATACATTATTAACCCTATCTAGAGCTTTACAGATGGTATCTCTAATACCTCAAGAATCTTGCAGTGGAAATATCATACCTTCATCAGATGCAATAAAAAAGACTAAAACTCTTTTAAATTGGCACCAGCCTAGATTTTATGGATGTGCCCAATCACAAAGACTTTTATATCGTTACCCAGAGGCTCTCCCCCCATGAGGCTGCAGAATTTTGCATAGAACGTTTTGGCATCTCTCCTGGACGCAGTCTCTTCTTTTTGTCTCTCTTAATATTTATGGTAAAGTAGAAGTGGCTGACGGCCTCCCGAAGAGGAACGGTTCCCAGGGAGACAGATCTCTTGCTACACACCAACCAGGTGTGATTGTTAAAAAAATAAAACAAACTGCCCCACAGCAAAAGTGATGCTCAGGTTCCTTTCTTACATACACAGACAAATGATGGTTTTCAGAGTGAAGATGATGAGTGAGATAGTTAAGGTTTTTTGGGTCCACCTGGCCAGGAAACATCTGTGGGATTAAAGAGCGGAGAGATAAACAGCTCAGTGAGCCTCATCTTTCTAGTTGCTCTCTGACGGTTGGACCAGTGTGCGGCTGCCTTAGTCAGTTCCCTGCTTCAGCTGGCAAGGTGCACTTCCTGTGAGACATCCCTGAGGAAAAGCCACATGGACCAACCCCGATGCAGCCCTGGGTGCTGGAGCGGCCATGTGGAGACCCCTGCCAGGACTGAGATGCTGCCATGCTCACTGATTAGGTTTTCCTCCTGCAGTGGGCATCATTGTGTGTGTTTTGTGAGATTGAGGAGGACTTTGTAGATTGGCGCTAGACATTTGGGCTAAATGTTGGACTTACGGACTTGGACAACACTGGGTGAGGATGCTTTCCCTTACCCTTTATATAAAACTCTCATATCTCTCTATATATATACACACACATATGAGTTTCTGTGGATGTGTTTCTCACACATTGAGCAATGAAGCCCGGACAAGCCCGGTGTCAGGGGGTTGATGCTGACACAGTGATCCGAAAGAACATAGAGATGCTGAGGCTGTAACTCTTTACATAAACCCTTGATTGCAACTTCCTTCTGCAGCCTGGCTCCTGGGGTCCTGTGGGCTATCAGCTTAGTGCTTACCTCACTGTGCCGCCAGGATGAAAATGAACTCAGAATCAATGTGTTCTTAGACTGAAGCACAGCAAGTAGGAAAAGCTCCCACGTATAAGACAAAAGTAGAATTTTTACCATAAATGTGCTGACATTCAGAATATTCAAAAAAGTGACTAAGGTCTGTTGAGACGACCCAGTATAAGATGGTACTAGCCATATTTTATCATTACAATAACTGTATCTGAAAAGCCCATCCATTATTAAGCAGATTTTAAGTTGTCAAAAAGAGAAATTGTTTTTTTTTGGGGGGGGAGGCATCACTGCCCTCTGGTGGTCATGGGAGCTACCCAGCGCTGCTCCTGAGAGCCGCCACTGGATTTGAACCGCCAAGCCCGTGGGCCCCAGTCCCGCACTCAACCATTTATGCCACTGGGGCTCAGCCTGAGAAATTGTTTTATGGTAAAATTAAATTACATATCGCTGGATTTGAGCCACTTTGTTTGAGTAAATACACAGTCACCACATAGCCTTCAGGCTATTTCATTAATGAAAACTTCTGTTTGCATAAAAATCTCCACAGAGTTTTTATTTTTTTTTTGGGGGGGGGGAGAATCACTGCCCACAAGGGGTTTTATAGAAGTCTTACTTATAGTAAAGTCTTACTTATAGTAAAACTTATAGTTTCCAAATACGAAAACAACTCAAGTGGCCTTCAAGGGGTGAATGTATGAACAAAGCGTGTACCCATACAATGGAATACAGTTCAGTCATAAACAAAACTATGAACCCCCCAAACAGCCTGAATGAACTGCAAAAGTTTGAACGCATGAGAAAATCTGGTCTCTAAGGGTTGCATCCTATATTAATTCACCTGACATTCTCAAAAATGCACTATTTGAGGGGCAGGGACCTGCGAAGTGGTAGCTGGGAGAGAGGTCACAGAGAATGGGCTCTCGGTGTGAGAATGCAGAGAGATGATCCCAAGGAAAGACCAGGTGGGCCAAATTCCAACCCAGTTACTTCTTCATGATGACAACTTGAGAAGATGGTCTAAACGTTCCTGCACTCCTCTTTGCCCATCTGTGAAGTAAGGATGCCACCGGGACCGCCCTCCTGGGATGATTGCTGCTGTTGGCAGGTGTGATTGAAAGGGTTCCCACCCATACTAACCCTGTGCACCACAGAGTGAAACACCAGCCAGTCCTGCACTATTCTCACGGTTATTCCTCTGTGTGAGCTCATTGTTGCAGTGTAAATTAAAGTGAATTTTTTAGTAGTACGAGTATATTAGTCTGTGTTCTGATTCTAGTGATGGCAATAGTGTTCTACAAATTAGTTAAAAGGCATAGAAATTTATATTAAAATCCACTTTATTGTCTATGGGGGGTTGAGAGCAAAACATTGTATGGTAGTTAGCTGAAAGGTTCAAGATTTTAACTTATCATCATGTGAGAAGATACGTCTGTTAATCTATTTCTGAAAATCTTTAAAAAAATTATTCATTTTATTGGGGGCTCATAAATTCTCATCACAATCCAAATATCCATCTATTGCATCAAATACATTTGTACATGTGTTGCCATCATTTTCAAAACATTGAGCCCTTGGTATCAGCTCTTCATTTTTTCCCTTTATCCATCATTAACTCTTGATAATTTATCAATTATGATTATCTTTTGATAGTCAGGTACCATCAGCTTTCTTCATTGCATTTTCTTGTGCATCCATTTTGCCTTTGTGTGGGGAAGGTGAGCAACATGAAATGCCAGGTTATTAGAACAAAGTGCTCTGATATTGAGGGAGTAATTGAGTAGAAGCTCAATGTGTGTCTGCGACCTTAATACTTAGCATATAAATATATGTACATAGATATGCTTCCCTATCAATTTATATAAATATATTTACATATGTAAGTATTTCTGAAAATCTTATGGAGCAGTTCAACTTCATGCACAATCATCACTATGAGTGGGAATTAACTGCATGTCAATTAAGAGAAATATCAAGAAAGAAATGGTTTGCAAAATTTTGCAAGCTCCTTAGATGACTAAATTCCTTTTCCTTAATTTTGCTGACCACATTGAAGTATGATACCTATGGAAACACTCCTCAGAAAAATATTTCAAATTTTATGAATGGAGCATTTCAAGACTAATACGACAATTCATTAAAAAATACCTGCAAAGTAAAATGACCTTAAAGAATCACTTCACACTTTCAGCACTATTGCAGGTAAATTGTCATAATCTCATCTGATATATGTGCTGAAGTAGTCAGATATCTTGATCATCAGCTCTTGCTGGTGAATAAGGGTGTACGTGGAATTCCGCCTTTGTTCAGGCATAAGTTTCACTATCCATAAATAACAGAAAGGCAATCTATAAGAGAGAGGCCATGAGTGAGAACTAAATCTTAAGTTGGCTTTATGCCTAGGACTAATGAAGGAAACGAAGGTGGGCCACGATGTGCAATAATTCAAAAGTGGGAAATACATATCCTTTAATTGATTTTATTTATAGAGTTCATAACCCTGAGATATCAGAGCTTGTAACCAAAATTGGGGTTTGTCGAGTCATATCAGAGGTGTCACCTTGGGGACTCTGTACATCTCAAACTCCACTGGAAAATAAATCTCTTTCACACACATACACAGAGTACTTCCTGAACGATGACATTGGCTCAGTCTAGTTGTAGCCAATTTCGTGTCTTTTAAATAGCATGTTGGCGCCAAAGCCACAATTCAAGTCTGATTTCACCTTCTATTTATAAAGTGAGTCATGATATATAAAAAAGTATCTATTAGCTGCACAGATTTTCTTAATTTTCTCAAATAATTCTCTCTTTCATGCAGAAAAAAAAATCAAGCAGGAAGTGACAACTACCTAAATGTTTTTGTTTGCCAGCTCAGTAAACTTACTGGGTTTCCCATTTTAACATAGGACTCCTTCTTAGTAATTCCTAATCATCTTCTAATGCTTGCTTAGGTTAGGAAAATATAGAAAGCCATATGTGGGGAGGGTGTCAGGGAAAATCATAGTGGTGTTTCTATAAAAGACATTTTAAGCATATTTTTACTGGAAGAGAAAGTTAAATATCCTAACACTGTTAGTATTCTTCACTATGGGAAACGTGTAAGAGCTTTATGATACAATATTTAATAATAGCACATGTGTAACAGCTTTATGATGCAATATTTAATAATAGTCTAGAATTTTGTGTTTCCTCCTGTTAGAGTTCTCCACAGGCTGTTCTTTCTATGTAGACAGCATTACCTAACGGCGGGCAGAAAAAGGCACAAAAGTAGCAATACCAAGAGGGTAGAGGGAAAGGGGGGAAGGAAGGGGATGAAGAACAAAAACCATGGGGGAAGGGAGACAACCATCAGTGTAAGACACGAAAATAATAATAATTTGTAATTTATCAAGTGGTCACAAGGATGGGGAGGGGAACGAGGGAAAAAGGAGGAGCCAATGCCAAGAGCTCAAATAAAAAGTAAATGTTTTTTAAAAAAGTAAATGTTTAGAAAATAATGATGGTGACATATATACAAATATGCTTGATACAACTGATGCATAGATTGTTGTAAGAGCTATAAAAGGCCCCAATAAATTGATCTTTGAATTTAAACAGAAACAAAAAAAGGCGGGCGGTCAGAGGAGTTAGGAACTTATATCTAAACTGATTTCTGTTTGGAAGTGGACCACTCAGCTGTTCCTCTGTGGACTTCTGGGAGGACTCACCCTCCCTATAATCTGTTTGGCAGCAAGCTTGTTAACCATTTGTGACATGCAGGGACTCCCGTGTCTCTCGCAATTGGGAACATTCCCTCTCCCGCCTACATCACCAGGTTATTGTAAGGATCCAAAGAATTTATAGCGTTTGGCAAACTGTGAGACACTATAGAATGATGATTCTCATCATCATATTCTCCAACAAGGCCTCTTTGTAAAGGCCTCAGGTGACTTAACATTTGGTACTTTGCCCTAGTTCCTTCCTTTGCATCTCCACTAATGCCTCCACTCTCGTTGGTTGTGTTGCAGTTTGTTCTTTTGCGTCTCTACTTGGTTCCTTTGATCTTGGTTTTTGTGTTGCTGAAAGAGCAATGTGTGAATGAGTGTCCAAGATCTCAAAGAAACTACTACAATGCTCTGAACATTACCTATGCTCAACAATTGCATTAGAAAGGAGCCTCTAATAAGTGAGCATGCCATTCTCTGTTACAAAGCCTTGATCTCCTTCTTAGTTATAACCACAGAATTTAGGAGAACAACTGAGAGCAAGAGCACCCAGATCATACACCATCTTTTTCATTGACTGTGCAACCTGGACAAAAGACCCACACTTCCCTACGTGTGAGTTTGTGCAGTGTAAAATCCTATGTGTTTACAGAGGTCTAAACACAGGCATGTATATAGGGAAATATATTTATATATGATGATGGGGAAATAGATTTATGTGCATTTATTTATAGGGTTAGTATTAACGCAGCAGATGGACAGTGGGCCTCTACTCAAGAACTCCTCACTGCAAGAACACTTTGTTCTATTAAATTGGCATTCCATGATGCGCACCTTCCCAACATGATTGCTGAAGACAAATGTGTGCATAAGCAAAAGTGGTGAAGAAAGCTGATGGTGCCCAGCTATCAAAAGATATAGCATCTGGAGTCTTAAAGGGTTGAAGTTAAACAAACAGCTATCTAGCTGAGAAGCAACAAAGCCCACATGGAAGATGCACACCAGCATTTGTGATCACAAGGTGTCGAAGGGATCAGGTATCAGGCATCAAAGAACTAAAAATTGTATCATTGTATCAATAAGGGGGAAGTACAGATTGAGGACCCAAAGCCCATCTGTAGGTAATGGGTCATCCCCTTACAGAAGGGTCATGGGGAGGAGACTAGCCAGTCAGGGTGCAGTATAGCAATGATGAAACATACAACTTACCTCTAGTTCTTCAATTCTTCCTCCTCCCCACTATCGTAATCCCAATTCTACCTTACATATCCAGCTAGACTGGAGGATGTGCACTGGTACAGGTAGGAAATGGAAACATAGGGAATCCAGAACAGATAATCCCTTCAGGACCGGTGGTGACAGTGGCGATACTGGGCGGGTAGAGGGAATGTGGGGTAGAAAGGGGAAATTTATTATAAGGATCTACATGAAACCTCCTCCTGAAGTACAGACACCAGGGAAGTGGGCGATGGGAGACATCAGTCAGTGTATGATATGTCAAGATAATAATTTGTAAATTATTAAGGTTTCATGATGCAGGGGGTAGTGAGGAGGGAGGGGTAAAACGAGGAGTTGAAAGCAAGGGCTCAAGTAGAAAGCAAATGTTTTGAGAATGATGATTGCAACCAACGTATAAATATGTTTGGCATACAATGGATAGATGGATGGATTGCGATAAGATTTGGGTGAGGCCCCAATAAAAGGATTTAAAAAAATATTATTGTGAATTTTTTTGTTTTTGCATCACTGCCCTAATTATTGTGAATTTTAAAGCATTTGCAATGCTTGAAATGCTTCTACACACATAATGAGTGTTTCATAAGTGTTCATTGCTATTATTTGGACAACAGTGAAGCTGCATAAGAGAATTTTACATCATCTGGCCACTGTTTACCTCATTTTGACTACTTTTCCAAGCCCTTTCCATGTTGACATTTGTTTGTATATGTGCATCTGCTGTGTCTGTTGGCACAGCAAAGTATCATAACATGATGGCTTCAAACTACAGAAATGTATTTTCTCCCTATTCTAAAGCCTGAAAGTCCTAACTCAGTGTCAGGAGTGATGATTCCAGAGATCCTAGGGAAAGATGCTCTCTTATGGCTCCCAATTTCTGTTGGTCGCAGGCATTCCTTCCCTTATAGTTACAGCTTGTCTTCTTCTCTATGTTTCCACAGTGTGGTTTTCTGTGTTTGCTTTCATCTTATAAGGATACAACTCATATTGACATAGGTTCCCACGCAACTCAAATATGACCACATAGTAACTGATAACTTCTTTGAAGTTCTAATTTCTAAACAGGATCATATTAGCAGCTACTGAGTTTTAGGACTTAGACAAGCTTATTTTTTTTAAAATAACTTTATATATAGGGGTATTCTAGTAATACCTGTATGTATTGAGTTCTTAATAGAATTCAGCTGCTTTCTCCTGTTTAGTGCATTCACACTTGCTGTTCCATCTCCCTGGGATAGTCATTCAGCATATGAATTTCTCTCTTTCGAGGCTCAGGTAAAATACCACTTCTTCTGGGATATTTTCTTTTGTCTTCAAGACTGAGTGACATCTCCTAGATAGTAACTAAGACCAATGTTGTCCCAAGGATCTTGGCTACAGTTTGTCACGGAGACACCACGTGTGTCAGAGTAGAACTGTGGTCCTGAGGATTTTCAATGGTTGACTTTGAGAAAGCCAATCAGCAAGCCTTTCTTTCACGGTGCTCTTGGGTGAACTGGACCCACAAATCTTTTGGTTAGCAGTTGAGGATATTAACCATTCATACCAGCTAACATACCTCTGGGCACTTCTGTTTAATCAAAAATAGTTGTGAATAATGCATCTTAAATTAATTTTTATGTTATACAACACTTTTGTCTTACTTATTTTTATATTCCTAATACTCTCTGTGGCCGAGTCAATTCTTACTCATGGCTGACCCTTTAGGACAAGGTTGAACTGCCCCTGGAGGTTGCTAAGGCTGCATCTCTTTATGGGAATAGAAAGCCTCATTTTCCCACATGGAGCAACTTGATGGTTTTGAACTGCTACCCTCCCAGTTAGGAGCCCAATACATAAACACTGCACGATGGTGCCAAGAAAGAGTTTTTGGATACATATACATAAGAATACATAATTCAATGCTAGATAAACTGAGGTTCTCAACTTTAATTAATTGAAAAAGGAACATTTCAAAATGCCACACCCACAATAAAAAACCATAACAAACCTCATAGCTTACACAGTATATTTAAATGATAAATATGGAATAAGATATAACAAAATGACCCTAAATAACAGTATATAAAATATCATTATATTTGTATGATCTAGTATCAGTTTTTTTAACCAAAAAAATAGAGTTCACAATCTATATTATTTCTCACATGGTTCCTGCTTCTCCAATAATCAAGAGGACAATTAATAGAGTCCGATATAGATTTAGTTTTAGTAATGGGTATATCACAAAAACATCCTTATAGCATATTTTGGAAGGAAGCATATTAGATAAATCTTAAATAACCTGTCTCTCAGACTAAATTAGACTTGAATTAATTGATCAATCTCCTATTCAAGGCAGCACTTTAAACAGGTTTTCATTAGCATCTGATATTTCCCAAGTTACTTTTCTAATTATTAAAGCCAATAAATAGCCTGAATTGAAATTATTCTCAAAGGATCTTTAAAAGAATGTTGATCAGGCCTGTTTGTTACTTTGCTTTCCAAATGTTGTCCCAATATTCTTTGGTAATCAATGTATGACTACCATTCTAGAACCTATTAAGAAGAAAGAATTTGGAATCTATGCTCTAAGTTTTAGGTCTAGTGGAGTCATTATTAATTAATTTGATTAGAAAACATTTATATAAGAATCTACTTAAAATATTCATTATTCTCTGAAATCCAGCTCATGTGATAATTTTGACTTTGCAAAATACCTGCTTGCTTTCTCTGAATATGTAAGAGTTCTGTATAATTAAAAATATCTTTTTTTTGGATATAATATTCATTGTTTAAATTTAAGTATAGCAATAGGATTATTGTAATTTCCTTTTTATACCTATGTATCTATTGGCTATTTTTTGGGTCCTATTTCCAGTGTAATTTAATTGCCAATTATAGTATACTGTCAAATCTTGTAAGCTGTCTCAAAATCAAGCAATCGTGTAAATTCCAAACTAAAAACAGAATCACTGGTATATTTTTTATATGACTAATAAGTCCATGCTACTTATCTGCCCTAGGATCATTTGATGCTTATAAAGCTCTGAGGACCAAGATTTAGTATTCCCCTTTCTCTTATGTAATACATATTTAGATGAAAATATATATCATGACTTTTCTGTCACATTAAAAATTAACAACATTGTCAATTTATTAGATGTTAACTTTTAATGTATGGCCTGCCTTTTGCAGTGCTTTCCCCTCAAAGGACATATTCCATTTTCAGGCCACATGGCCTCTGCTTTCTCCCTTGGAGCAACTGGCGATCTCGTTTAAACTTCTGACCTTACACTTAGCAGCCAGTCATGTGACCCACTATGACAACTGTGCTCTTCCTCTTAAGAATTCAGTAGAGTTCCATTTCTTTTTGCTCTCGCACATTAAAAATTGCCCAAGGAAATCACATATTTAAGCTTTCATCATAATGTTTATAGTCATTATTATAGTTATTTCTAATTTGTATATCCTTTGAGCATTCAATCTTATTATTACTGAAATATAATTTCATACAAGCAATGTCAAAAATGAAAATATGTATATTTCATTTCTATAAGGAAAAATGAATTCTTCTTTCCATTCTCAAAAACTTTGATCTTACAATGGAATCCTAGAGTAAATTTTTTTCTCTAAAAATGATTTTTAGTCACAATTATGAATATATGTATTTGTAAATACCATGGGAATTCTTTATAAAAAGATGATTATAGAAGACACATTTTGTGTGTTCATAGAACAGAATGAAACAATCAGATTATTTGAATTTAGTATCACACTTCTTTATCTTAAGAAATATATCAATCTTCAATTTGTTCAAGAGGAAAATGTTGGGTGAACTTTTTTTAGTAAAGCAGATTTTAAACGTGAACCAAAAATTACCTGTCAAAACAAATACTTTCTTATGACTTACAAAGGACCTATTTAAGGGAATTATCACAATTTCTGCCTAAAGATTTTAATCTTCAATGTACAGTTTTAACAAATTTCATACCCCTTTTCCATGATTATATCCATCTCCTAAGTAAAATACTATCATTTTTAAGTAATTTGTTTTCATTCTTCCTGCCACAGAATTCTTTTGGGATTGTTTGACAAGCAAGTTCATCACACGCAATGTGACTGGGCCAGTGTATTGTTGTTAGCGGTCTCGGGCTGGCTCTCGGGGCCGGAAGTGAAACAGAACAGGAGTGCTCTGGCTGTGTCCTCACCTGGTGGCTTTGTTGGAAGCCATCCTGTAACCATTGTTAGAGTCTTTCACTTTCTCACTTATTCTCTATTTTACCAGACATGATGACCTTTTCCAGGGTCTGCTTGCTCCTGATGATAAGTCCAGAGAATGTGAAATGAAGCCTTGTTCTCCTTGTTTCCCAGGTACATTCTGGCTGCATTTCTTTTTTGATAGTCCATAGTATATCCAATATTTTCTACAAAGACGGTAGTGTAGATGAGTAAGTTTTTCGCTCAAAGAGCCAATGTAATAAAACAAATTTGTTAACTACCCAAGCTTTAAAAAAAATAAAGTATGTTCAACATTTTCAAGACAGTACAGAGGGAAATCTCTTCATTGTCCCCACTCGTTCCTCACGTAACCAAAGTCGTGAATAGTCTATTTGGAATTTCTCCACATATGTGCATGAAAGCTAGGATGTCAAATACTTTGTTACACATGCGAATATAATATTAAATGTACTAAGCTTCACCTTTTCCCCCTTGTCAATTTATTTTGCAAAACTTGTCTGTTACACAGAGAGCTCTGGATTTCATTTTTTTTTTTTTGGACGGTTTCTTCTTAATGAGCTTCTCACAATGTGGCTAGTGAGCCCTTTCTTGGTTGCTGCTTCAGGTGCTGTCGGGCGGCCTCTGCCTCCTCTGGGCTCTGCATACAGGAGAAGGAGACGCTGCCGGGGGCCGATTCACAATTGGTTTTTGCTGTTTGAGTCCATTGTTGCAGCCACCATGATAATCAATCTTGTCCAGGATCTTCTTTATTGGAGAGCACTTAATTATTGCTGTTGTTTTCCTCTGACTATGCTATTCTGAAATTCTTATGCATAGAAGTCCTGTCATGTTGTCTTCTGATCACCTTTGTTGCCTAACATCTGCTCAACTTTGTGTGAAATCAGGCTAATTGCCTGCAGAGAAGTGGCGAAAACAAACTTGCATGAAAATGATTGCTACCTATTGTGCCAGATAGGAACCTGTAGGAGAGAAAGCAGTGCACTGACTTTCCCATGCTGTCCATCCCACTCACCGTGCTTTATAAAGCTATTATGATGCATGCTTTTACTGTTTTCACATATGTATATATATTTTAATTCAAAGTTCTTTGACATACTTTGGAAGTAATTTGTTTAGGGGGCATCACTGACTTTGGAAGTAATTTTTATACCATGAGAATATCTAAGATAAGTCCTCGATAATGTGAGGTAAGCACACTTTTATCTTTTTTATCCACTTTCTCCAGCACACACACACACACACACACACACACACACACTGCACCGTACTGTCCCCTTAACAATTACCATTACCCAGCATTTTCTGTGCCGCTCAGTAGCTCTCAAGTTTGTCCACCATGTTAGCAATTCTCGGTGGACATATCCAGCTTCCAAATTTCAGCACTTCTTTGAAACTTCTCACATGTTCTAGTCTGTTAGATATGACAGCTACCTCATTTTCTCCATTTCGTGATTAATTGCATTAGTGGTAGGGGATCCTAAAAATGGAAACCCTGATAAATAAGCCTTCTACAGTGCATGCATTTCAACAAACAAATATTTTCAATCACTATGTTTAAAGCTCTTAACAGGTGTTCTATGAAGAACACGTAATTAAGAACCAGTTTTGAGAAGCTGACAGTATTGTATTTTTGTAGTAGGGTGCCTCTTCAGCATGCACTCATTTCTACTTTTGGGCCTTTGTACTCTCTGTTCTCTCTCCTGGAAGTGTTCCTTATTCACATCTTTGTTGTGTATTTATTGCATATTTCATATTTGATGTATAGAAGATATGTTAAAATATGAGCTAAAGTCTATGTTGAGGCATACACCTAATTTAATTGCAGTCAGAATCTTAAAGAAATTTTATTTTTGAATTTGAAGTTAACCTGAAAAAATTACTCGGGAAAAAGAATATCAATTGAGCTACCTTGAGGGACTGGATATTAAAATTTATTTCAAAATTCAGGTATTAAAATGATAGTGAAAAATAAAATATCCTGTGTCCCTATTAAACTTAAAGAGACACTCTTGGATTGTAATTAGTATACTCCTCATACTACTCACTTTAGGAATAATAAATGTTAAAAATAGCAACAATGCTTGAAAATATACTGAATGTTATTAAATATCAGTTAAACATGGACTTACAGAATAATTTTATAGGAATAAAGAAGAAGAAGCATCTATACAGAGAGGAGAACCACCATATTAAAAAATTCCCATTAAGTCAGAGTTGAATGTTAAATGCTAAATGACAAATAAATATGGAAAATACATGCAAATATTAAAAAATGAGACCAAGGTCAAATGGGCACATTCAATTGAGAGAGGGGAGACTAATACTGGAAATAATATGAAGAAATGATGAAGAAAATATAATTTCCTGTACAACAAGAACACATCTATATTTGAGGGTAGGAGTTAATTTCAAAAAAAATTGTGGGGATTAAAATAAAACCAATTAGTTATATATTTTGAAGCAGTATCAAAACCAAACCGACTGCTGTAGAATGTGTTTCAAAGATAGAGACACTACAGAGCAGAGTAGAAGCCAGCTCGCTGGTTACCAGGCTAGCATTGAGCCCACTGCTGGCAGGCTTTGCCGTAGTCTATTGTGTTAATGTACGCTGAGGTCAAAGTCAAGTCAGGGGGTGCTTCTAAAGTTTACAGCAACTTTAACTAGGAGATGATGGAGCTTTTTCACAAACTTTTTAAAGACCCCTGGTATGTGCACAGGGTTACTGCACAGAATATTTATCATAGTATTAAATGTAGGCTAATTATGAAAATCTAAATTTTCAAAATGCTATTTACTCAGTATTGTATGGCATACTCATGAAATAGAATGATTAAATTAAATACCATGTAGAAGTGTATTTATTAATTTCATGGTGTGTCCAATGAAAAACTATGGCCAAAATATTATGAATGTGTGTATGTGCATGCACAAATAAGTCAAAAGGTATTGTGGCAAAATCATGGAAATCTCTATTAAATAAAAGATAGCAAGATGTAAACCTATCGTTTCTTGACTTCTCTTCCTTCTAGGTCAGCAGTTCTCAACCTGTGGGGTTAAATGACCCTTTCACAGGGGTCACCTAAGACCATCGGAAACACAAATTTCTGATGATAGTAGAAACCGAGACACTGTTCCTCTGGTCTCATGGCGAGTCTGCCCACAGGCAGATATGTTGATCTGGAGAGAAGGAAACTATTTTATCCTTTGCACTGACATTGGCTTTTTAATACATACTGTCACAAAATGTAGCAACATAGTTTACTGTTGTTGTATTATGATTATTACCCATTCTACACCCTGCTTCATGACAAAATTTCATTTATTTGTCATTAGCAACAATTATTTCACAACATATGATTACATAGTGTTTTTTGTGATTAATCACCATGCTTTGATTACATTCAATCTGTCACAATGAAAAACCATCCTGGATATCAAATATTTGCATAATGATTCATAACAGTAGCAAACTAACAGTTATGAAGTAGCAACAGAAATAATTTTATGGTTGGAGGTCAGCACAACATCAGCAACTGTACTGAAAGGCTGCAGCATGAGGAAGGTTGAGAACCACTGTTCTAGGGGATGTTGCCATCTCTCTCTCGATGGAGTTCACGTGAGGGTGGTGAGTTTGCTAATCATACTTAGCTTGAAGGATTCTTTGCTTTCTTATCTTAATACTGCAAAGTGACAGTCAGGGCATGCTGGAAGTATTCGTGGTGTTTGTCCTTTTCAAAGTTCTTTGTGTTTGGTGAACAATCAGAAGCCTGGTCGGGTGGGGGGAGTGACATCGGGGGTTGTAAGGTGGGCTGCTAACCACAAAGTCCAGCATTTTGAAACCACCAACAATATACTGGAGGAAAGTGAGGCTTTCTACTCCCTTAAGAATTTACTGCCTTGGAAAGCACAGGAGCAGCTCTGCTGCTTTATGGGGGTCCTGGGACTCAGAACTCAGTTGATGGTAGTGAGTATGGCCTTTGAGTTTGAGGATGAATGGGGTAAGAGTCCCCACTGCAATTCTCATCAGAAACCCAAGCTACCCTGGGCCAATAAGCAAGAAGAATGTCATAATGGACAGTTCTTTCTCGCAACAGCCTCTCTGGTCTTTTGTCTTCAATGATGTTTTCAATAAAAACAAAACCCTTTTCCTGATAAGTCCCCATAATTGTTCTGAATAAACGATATCAAATTGACTCTTAAATTTTTTTTTGGGGGGGGGCATCACTGCCCTCAGGTGGTGGGAGTGAGTAGGAGGCCCAGCCTTTGCTCCGTGGAGCTGGAATTGAACCTCCATCCCAGTGGGCCACAGTCCCACATACAGCCACTACGCCACCGGGGCTCAGCCCCTTAAAAACATTTTTTTAAAAATTTAATTTAATTTTTTTTCAAATTGACTCTTTTGTAAACTTCCTCCCCCACAAAGTAGTTGTGAATCTTCTGACCTATTAGCTTTCAAATTACCTGGCCTAATAAATCTCCTTGGAAGGTACAATTTTGATTGGACTTTGACTGGAAGTATTTTTAGGGAGACGAAGACACATGTATTACAGTGAGAACTTGTCTGCAGCCATCAATTGCTGACTTTAGAGGCCTACTTAAGCATAGTTAAAAAAATAGAACTTTGCTGCATGTATGAAGTGAAACTTTAATAGCAATTCTTTTTTATATGCTGTCATATATAAATATGAAAAGATAAATACCAACATATTACCAGAGGTTTTCTGTGAGTTTGTGGGTGAATTTTATTTCTTCGTTTTATGTTTTGTACTTTAAAAAACTTTATATAGAGACTATTACATTGCTTATTTCATGAGAAGAAAAACAGCAAGGGTTTAAAAACCAAAACAACAGGGTATTATTTTTCCTTATTTTTAAAACTAGCTGCTCATTTTTGTTTCATAATGTTTTTGTTTCCCTCTTTTCCCCCCATTTTTTTATCCTCACTTGAAATAGGGAACAGCTAATTATTATTTTCTTGTGGCATCTCTCTTACCTATGACAAGTCTCAGGTATTGTAGAACTATTTTTAAATCAGCATCCACCACATATTTTGAGGACCCTCACTAACCCGTGCAGCATTTTACCCTCTTTCTTACATTCAGATCTTTCTTCCTGAATAACTGCGGGCTTCCCCAGGAAGTTCTTGAACGCTTAGAAAACCGTTCTAAATTGTTTATTAGAGAAGCGGGCAAATACAAGGCACACGGCATAGTCTACATGGCAACGAGAACTGCGCCTGCGAAATGCTCTAACGGAGAGTCCGTGGTTAATGGTGAGAATCAATGGCTCCCTGAACACTTCTGTGTGGGCAAGCCACCCTCTTTCGATGTCTCCTGGCAACAAATGGGACTCTTGTGGACAGAAAGAGTTAATGTAGCTTCGCACAGCACCTAATACCTTCCCAGGGACTCTTTTTATGCACTGAGAGAATTTGGATCACCCTCATACAGGTCCCTTTGCCAATATTATCAAGAATAAAAGAAAACAAGCTATTTTCATTTTGTTTATTTGCCTAACCACTTCATTTTTTACAGCTTGTTTCCTGCAGAAGTTCTTGGTTCTAAATATTTGGGTATTGTCAGTTTCAGCCACTTATAGACTGCACCAGAACCCAGTTTGATGAAACCAACCCTTTTTGGGAGCCTAGAAACTGCATGTAACAGATACAGAGAAAGGCAGGCTAGTTTGCTTGAGAAAAGGTTGGTTAACTATTGACTGTCTATTAAGTTTATGGCGTTAAGGCTAATCAATCATTCAATCATAGTTGAACTAAGACTGAGATGGATATATATTAACTATAGATTGCCTCAAACATTATTGTAAGAAAAGTGGCTGATTTAAAATGTTTCTAATTATTCATTTTCTATCTTTTTTCCTGTTGTATTTTCATTAGAAAATGTAAAGGCTTTTATTGGATGATGATATAGTGTAATAACTTAAACGACAATTAGATTTCATCTCTATGAGAACATCATAGCAAAGATTTAGACATATCTGTTATTATTTAGGTTTCAGGTTCTACATCCAATTGCACAAAGATATCTCAATTAAATTTATATTTTACACTCTAATCTCTGATGCTTTGTATTTTTCAAAATAGATTCTCCAAATTCAGAAAATAATCCTTGTTTATAAATTATTTTCAAAATTGCATGATATTTCTGAAGCCATAATATTTTTATTTAAGAAATATAGATAGTAATTTGGTTTGTGTGACTGAGAATGTGACCCTAATTTTCCGGAGGGAGACAGAATATAAATTTCTCTTACTTATGTCATTTATTGAGTCTTACAATACTTTATTTAAGTAATAGGCTCAAAGCATATAGGATTTATATACAATAAAACATCTGGGAATGGATTGAAAGTTGGACAATTAAATATTTTATGGCCTTTAGAATTTTGGCCATTGGATCTTTGCTTCCATGTATATCCATTCTGCAATAATTTTGTTCATATAAATGTATATAAATTATGCTGATTAACCCATGTGAAAGAGTGGTCTTTAGATGAAATCTGCATTCATTCTTAAAAAAGGAATGATGCAAATGTATTCTCATGCATGTGTTCTCTCAGTTCGGGTCCTTGTGTATTACCTCCTCTTCCTTGAAGAAGAAAAAGATCAATTTATTTTAGAATTTCTGGCAATGGTAGAAATTTGGAATTAAAAAAATACCTTTTGACTTCATGTATTTCAGTTGCCTAGAATGTTATAATCTAACCATGCTTAGAAAGTTTTCATCTATACAAATATCTCCTTTCTAAGGTAAAATCCAGAACGTGCATCCCCCAGTTTCTTTGTGGATGAGGCCCTGGTGGACTAGTCCCCAGCCATCAAGTATGTGAAGAAGAAAGGCCCGTTAGGAACTAGCCAACTTGAGGAAAGAGGTTCAATATTCAAGGGAAGGATGACACGGGAGTTTCTGGCTTGTGTGATGAAGGTACACATTGGTGCTGGGGCTGGTGAGGAAGTAGTATCCCTGATGGGACCGGGAGCAGGTGAAATAAAAGTTCAGTTTCTTGAAAAAGAAGCTCCCAAACCGTAATATGTGGGCTTGTTGTTACCCATGCTGTGATACCGACAGTGATTTTTCCATCACCTCTTTCTGCGATGTGGATTTGGCACTATTTTGGGAAGTCTCATGTTAAACCTGCTTCTCTTGCCCTTTCATCTACCATTTTTGCTTGATCAGCTATACTCAGATTCTATCACTTACGTGAAAGAATTCCAACACAGAATATTTTTTAAAACAACTTCAGTTTATTATTGATCAATTATACATTAATGAAGTCATCAAAGCAATAGAAATGCACAAAGCACTGAAAGACAAGGTGCCAGATGAAATTTAATATATATAAAATCTGTATGAAAGGTTGGAAAGGGGAGATGAGCCTCAGTGGCATAGTGGTTGAATGCGAGACTGCAGCCCACTGGCTTGGCAGTTCAAATGCGGCAGTTGCAAGGCTGGGTAGCTCCCATGACCACCACAGGGCAGTGATACCGCCCCCCACCTCCAACACACACACACACACAAACACACACACACACACACACAGAAAGGTTGGAAAGGGAAAGGAGGGAGGGAATGAATATAGGTTCAGGAATTGACTTATTATAGCTTCATTATTTAGCTAGTGAGCACATATGGTTCTTTTTTTCTTTGATTATCTTTTTGGGGTCTCATACAATGCTTATCACAATCCATACCTACAAGTTTTGTATGCAAAGGACATTTGTACATTTGCTGCCATGATCCCTTTCAAAACTTTTTCTTTCTTCTTAGGCCCTTGGTATTAGCTCCTCCTTTTCCCACTCTCTTCATGTTCCCCCCTATCTTATGGGTCCTTGATAACTTATAGATTATTATTATTTTATCATATTGTACAGTCAGATGTCTTCCTTCACCCATTTCTTGTCTGAACCCAAGCTGGGAGATTATATATGTAGATCCTTGTAATTGGTTCCCTCTTTCTACTCCACTTTCCTTCCACCCTCCTGGTATCACCCCTCTCACCACTGGTTCTGAAGGAATCATCTGTCCTGGATTCTCCATGTTTTCACTTCCTATATTTTCCAGTGTACATCATCTGGTTGAACTGGCTTTGTATCATTCAGATCATGATAGTGGAAGGGAGGAGTCATTTAAAAACTAGGGGAAAGTTACATATTTCATTATCACTACACTGTACCCTGACTGGCTTGTCTCCTCCTCATGACTCTTCTGTCAGGAGATGTCTCTACACCTGCAGATGGACTTTGGGTCCCCAATCTGTACTCCCCTTCATTTGTAATGATATAAATTTTAGTTCTTTAATGCCTGATACCTGATCCCTCTGATGGCTCGTGTTCACACAGACTGGTGCGCTTCTTCTATGTGGACTTTGTTGCTTCTCAGCTAGATGGCTGCTTCTTATCTTTTAGCCATTAAGACCCCAGCCACTATATCTTTTGATAGCTACCAAAATCAGCTTTCTTCACCACATTTGCTTATGCATACCTTTTGTCTTCAGTGATCATATCAGGAAGGTGGGCACACAATAATATGATTTTTGTTCTTTGATGACTGCTGATTCTATTAAACCCTCATGGTCACACAGGCTGGTGTGCTTCTTATATGTGGACTTTTTTGCTTCTGATTTAGATGGCTTCTTGTTTATTTTCAAGTCTTTCAGATCCCAGACACTACATTTTTGATAGCCAGGCACCATCATCTTTCTTCACCACTTTTGCTTGTGCACACATTTGCCTTCAGTGAGTGTGTCTGGAAGGGAGCATCATGGAATGCCAATTTAATAGAAAAAAGTGTTCTTGCATTGAGGAAGTATTTGAGGGGAGATCCAATGTTTCTCTGCTGTCTTAATACTAACCCTATAAGTATATGCATATAGTCCTATTTTCCCATCATCATATATACAGTCATCGATGTTTATGCCTGTATTTAGACTTCTGTGCATGCCCTTTGCCTCCCAGTTCCTGCCTCTACTTTTTTCTTTCCTTTTATCCCACTGTAATGCACACCCTTCATTTGAGTTTCAGTAATTTCTGCACTACATTACTCCTAGTCAACCCCTATCAGGTCTGTTACATCCACTTTGCCACTGATTTTGGACCACATGTTGTTCCCTTATCCCTGGGATGGACAACACCACCTCTTTTCCCCCACCTTCCTGCCATCTCCCATGTCCCCTGGAACCATCAACCCTATTGTTTTCTCCTCAAGATTGTTCATCCAGCCTATCTTATCTAGATAGACCTACAGAGATAATATGTACAGAAAAAAAAGACATTGCAAGATGAAGCAACAAAAGAAAATAAACGATGAAAACAAAAACAAAAACAAAATGTCCAGAAAAATATAAATAAATAAATAAATAATAGTAATAATAATATAACAATAGAAAACCTGTAAATAGTTTAAGATCTGTTTGTTGACCTTTAGGAGTGTCCCCCAGTTGAATCTGATGGGATGGCACACCCTGGCCCCAAGGTTTATCCTTGGTATTCCCTTGGGAACTCCATGCTCTGTTCCTCGTGGTGCTCTGCTACATGCCCTTGCCTCGGTGTGGTGGGGTCATACAGGGTACTCTCCCAACTTCGCTTCTCCAGTGTTGTCCTCATAGGGCCTTGGGTCAATGAGGGACATCATGTTTCATAGTGGGGCTAACCATATGGTCCTCTCTGTGCAATGGCTAGTTTGAGTGGGGAAGTTGTCCACGAGGTTCGGTAGGTCAGGATGTGCTCCACTCACTTTTCCTCCTCCTTCATTTGCTTTCATGTGCTCTGGTCAGACATATCCCTCTCTGCAAATTGCAGCCTCTGTGCTGACCTCCAAAGCAAACTCCCTTGGGGGGAGAGGCGCAGCTGTCCACCCAGTTGGGATTGGGGCTGGGCCATCAGACTCTTCCACTGGTTCCCTGCTCCATGCCATCACGCTGCATTCACATCCTGGAACACCAGATTTAAGTTTGGTTCCTCTTCCCAGTAGATTTTTCCCTATGCTCTTATTGCATTTTTATTTTTTTAAGCTTACCACAGCAGACTCATGTTATACTTATCCTTTTGCACTTGACTTATTTCACTTAGCATAATTGCCTCCAGTTCTTCCCATGATTTCATGATTTCATCACTACTTTTCAGTGCTGTGTAGTGCTCCATAAAAAGTACCACAGCTTTTTAATTCATTCATCAGTTGATGGAAATTTTGGGTTGTTTCCAACTCCTTGCAATTGTGAACTGTGCTGTTGACCGAATATTTTTTTATGGCTTTCTTTCTGCGAAAAAGTGTTTGCATTGACAGTTGATTGAGTCTAAGGAAATGTATATTTAGAACTAATCTAGATTGCTTAATCAGAAATGAAAATTTTTAACTTTAGGACAAACTATGTTAAAATTGTTTTCAAAGAAAATTAGAAAAGCACAACTATTGTCATTATCAATTACTGAATAGAATTTGTTTTCCATGTATTCTTTATAACAAAATACTTCATCACATTCTCTAATAATAACCTTAGTAATTATTAAATTTATTTTTCCATTGAAAGTAAAGAAATAGTCTGATGCTTCTGAGTATAAAATTGTTTTGAAAGTTTTACTGTTTTGACTGTAACATTTGGCCAGTATGGAATAAGGAGATGAGCTTTATACCTCTAGTATACATTTGACACTATAATTTTCAAACACTGGCCGTGGTTTGTGAAAAAATTCCAATATTTGGTCAACAAACAAGTGCATTATCTGTTTGCTTCACTCATGGACTCTAATGCACATCTACTGGCTTCAAATTCTATCCATTTCCATTTTCTATATGATGCTTTTTTCTCTTTCTCTTTAAAATTATTGGCATATAATTCAATAGTTCAATCATTAAAAAGAGTTGTTGTGGTAGTTATATAATATAAGTTATATAATATATTATCAACTTAAGACTATTAAGAGTTAAAGGGTGGAGTTTAGACTGTCAGGTCACAGCTTGATGACTTCCTTTGGAGTCACTAAGGAGATAGATAGCTCGATGGAGGCAGGACACACACACACACACACTCCCTGTGAGACATTCCTGTTGACAAGCCACACAGAGCTATGGGGATTGAGCCAGATCCCTGAAGCTGGAGGAGCTATGTGGAGAACCATGCCAGTGTTGAGCTGCTTCCATCATCACTGTATATCCACAGCCTTTGCACCTGCTGGCCTGTGATCTTCCTGCACTCAGTATCATTGCATGTGCTGTATGAGTCTGAAGAGGAATTTATAGACTGGTATTGTACATATGGGCTAATAACAGACTTATGGACTTGATTTGGACTGAGCTGGGATGTTTCCTCAATGTAAAACTTCTCTTTTATATAAAGTTATCTCATACATATATGGGTGTCTATGAATATGTTTCTCTAGTCCAGGTGTCGCCAATCTCTTGAGACCGAAGAGCCAATACTGTCCTTCCTAACTACCTTAAAATCACTCAAGAACCTTAAATATGTTTTTCCAAACAAATGAAATCACCTCTATCTGAAATAATCATATTCAGATGTTTTCAAGATTTTTTCAGTGTGACTTCAGAGCCGCACGTTCTCGTGGAAAGAGCTGCATATGGCTCTCAAGCTGCATTTTGTTGACCACTGCTCTAGTCAACTCTGACTAACACAGTTGCATAATGTCAACACAGTCAAATGTAGGACATTTTCTTCTTTATTGTACTTATGCTTATTAGCTCTTCACATCCCCAGACCTCCTTATTGTACCCTCAAGAATTCATAAATCTAGCAATTATCTCTGTAGATTTACTTATCATGCATTTCACATACAGAAAAACACACAAATAAGAGTAAAGTCCAACAATAACTAAGTATAACAGAGTATAACCTCAATTGAAAAGAAAACAGAAAACTTTTGAAAGATACTTATGAAATGTAACTTTGTTGCATATATAGATTTCTAGTTTGATGGTCTTTTTTCTTTCAAAACTTTATGTATTAGAGACCACTCATTTTCTGTTTGCATGATATTTGATGAGTCGTCCACTCTAACTGCTATATGTGTTTTTCTATATTTAGGATTTTGTCTCCTCCCCCAACCAAACAGCTTATTTTTAGATTTTTTTCTTGGCCCCTTTCTGCAGTTTGAATATTATATGCACAATTTTGGGGGATGCAATGTTTTGGGTACTCTTGAAGTTTTCCAGATTTGTAGCTTGATGTCTGTCAAATTAGCCATTGTCATTTAAAGATATCCCTTATGGTACTTTTTTTCTTTCTTCTCATTGTAGTATTTTAATTATAGTATATTGCACCTATACAACTATTCTTCAATATCCTATTTTCCTTTTGATTTTCTGCCTTATTTTTGCTCTCTTTTTCATTGGGTAATTTCTATTGACTTGTCTTGAAGCTTATATACTTTTACTGAGGCTGTTTTTGTCCATTGCTGAAATTCTTCAATTCGATTTTCATTTCAAATTCTGTGTTTTTAATTTCTTTAGGGTTGCCTTTTGATTTGTTTTAAACACTGTTATCTCTCTGCTGACATTACCAGTTTTTCTATATAAAAAGGTTCTAAATGAGCACCATTAAGTTTTCTGGACTTTTCACTCTTTGGAATGTTATTCATAGTTTTCTTTCATCCACATTGTTGAATTTCTTTACAATAATCTACAAGTAAATATACTTGGTATTCTCAGATTTTAATTAGGATCCACCTTATGCTGGCATTGATAATTGCCATTGGGAATCCAACTTGAATTTCTGGCTGCTTCCTACTGAGGTCCTTCTGCAAACAGGTGCAAATTATCTTCAGGAAAATTTTATTTGTATGCTACATCAATGATAAAGTTTGATAACATCCACATTCTCTTGGCTCATTTTCCTTTGGGAAGGGCAAAGCATGGATCTCTGGATTTATGAGCACACATTTCTCTTCTGAATCTCTTGGCATAGATTAGGAAGTGCCTTCCGCTCTACAGTAGATATTTGAAGCATGTAAATATAATTAGTCAATTTCTGGTGCCTTGATTTTCATTAATGTCTTATTTGCAACTTGAAATTTTTCAGTCAATGTCATTCATTCTTGACCTTATAATACCTCTGGAAATGATTCCACATTGACCAATTATTTGTGGTATTATGCAGTGTATTTCTTACATAATCTTTGATAGTTCCTACAGTATTAAATATTTTGTACACAAAATAATTGAACATTGTAATTCAAGGTTTGAAAAGTTGATTCAGATTGAGATATTCTGAGCATATCCCTTTTGGTTTTCTAACTTCAGTTCTTTGGACATGCTATTGAAATATTTTATTTTGTCTACAAGTTGCCTTTTAAAGATTTCTGTGTAGTGTTTCATCATTTAGCTTTAGCTATTTTAACATCAACACTCAGTTTCAGAAGCTCTTTAGACAACCATTTTGGAATTTTCCTCTATTTTTAGTGACCCTTTGGTTTCTTCTACAATGTTCTTGATATAATCACAGAACTTCTCTGGCTTTTGATCATTAATTCTGAATGCATCAAATCTGTTATTAATAACCAGAGATATCCAGATGCCCTAATCTCGCTTGGTGAAAATAAAGAGCCTATGAAACACTTTTTGATTAACATCAAAGACTGCATAGATTGCAATTCAATGTAAAAAATATTCTATATGCAATTGGACTAATAGACAATATCATAATAGACAGAGAATTGATTGAAGTTTTCAAGGATTTTAGTTTGCTTAGATCCACAATCATAGAAGGTTTTTTTGTTTCACTAACAATTTCTACCACCTGAAATGGGTGAGTGCTGACCAGTTCTTTTTGGGACAGTGACTCTGTGTATTCTTTCCATCTTCTTTGGATGCTCCCTCCATCATTCAATATTTTCCCTTTAGAAAATTTCAGTTTTTAACTTGAGGCTTGAATTTTTGCTTGCATTCTTCTATTTTTAAGATCGACTGAAGGTGCTATTACTTTTTGGTTTTCTTTTTCTTGTCCTTTAAAAAATAATTTTATTAAGGACTCTTACAGCCCTTTTAACAATCCATACATCAATTGTATCAATCACATTTGTGCGTGTTGCCATCATCATTTTCAAAGCGGCTTCTTTTTACTTGAGCCCTTATCTCCTTTTTTACCCTCTCTCCCCCCCTCATCCCCCCTTGTGAACTCTTGATAAATTATTCCTTGTGACTCCTGTGTGAGGGGAAGTCCTACAGTTGGACTATGGGTTTCCACTCTGATATTCCTCATTCCCACTCTTTTGGTTTTATAACTAGGATTTTGCACATTATAAAACACATATATTTTACTTTTTTTTCCCTCAAATAGTTTTTTGGAATTTTCTATTCAGTCCTTTGACTTCTCCATTTCTTATACTTGCCTTCACATCTCTGTGCTTTAGAACAAGTTTCAGAGTCATTTGCAACATGTACTTGATCTTGTTTTTGTAGTAATCATTTGCTTTTCATGAATTACATCTTGGTGTCCTCTCAAACTCATTGGGTCTTCTGACATCAGTTCTTAATGTCTCAAATCTGTTCTTGAGATGTTCTGAAATTCCAGTGGGATAGACTCAAGGTTGTAATTTGGCACTTACGGACTTGCTTAACTAATATTGTGCTTCTCCATTATATATTCCATAGATGTAGTTAATCTGATTTCTGTGTATTCCTTCTGGAGACGTCTATGTGCACAGACACCATTTATTGGGAAAAGGGCATTTACTATGAAAAAGTTGTCTTTAAAATTTCTTTCATACAATCTGACTTGTTTGTATTATCAAAACCATTTTTTGTAACTACCATTCCTTCTTCTCTGTTCCTAACTTTTGTATTCCAATAGTCATTAATTATCAAAACATCTTTATTGAATGTCTGATAAATTTCCTACTAAAAATGTTGGTAGAATTCTTCATATTTTCATTAATAGCTTTTGGTATTGGTGCATAGGTTTGAATAATAGTACTGATTGAGTTTCCTTGATGGCCAGTAGATATAGTCCTATGGCACACAACATTGTACTTCAAGACAGTCTTTGAAATGTCCTTTTTGACATGAAGACCACCCAACTCCAGTGGATTGTTTCATTCCTGGCATAACAATCCATAAGATACTCTGATTCAAAATGGCCAATGCCAGCCCATTTCCTCCCATGAATGCCTGGGATATTGATTTTTATATATTTCACCTCCTTTTTGACAACTTCCAATTGTCCTAGGTTCATAATTCATACATTCCAAGTTCTGATTAGTAGTACATTTTTTGCAGCTGTTTCTTCCCACCTTGTGTCCCAGCAGGAAAAGAAGATCCAGAAGGTTCCTCAACAGAGAGGCCTTACTCCTTTCATGTAACCTCCTCAACTGAAGTGTGAGAAAGCAGCTCCTAATCAATCACCTTTGTGTGTCTTCTAACCTGAGGAACCCATAGTCTGGCATTATCTTTGACAATGCTCTGCTTGCATCCATTAAGTCTCAAAAATCTGAAAAGTTTTTCATACTATGGATAAGTATTAAAGAGACCACTTTCTCTCAAGTGGGCAGCTGATTCTTTTTTTTTAATAAATCATTTTATTTGGAGCTTTTACAGATATAACAATCAATAATCTAATTAGATCAGGCATAATTGTACAACTGTTGCCACCATCAGTTTAAAAATATTTTCTTTCTTCTTGACATCTTTGGTATCAGTTCCATTTTATTTATTCTCTCTCCCATCCTACCCCCAGAATCCCTTATAATAATATTATATTATTATTATTGTTGCTGTATCTTACACCATCCAATGTACCTATTCACCTACAATTCTATTATTTGTTTCCCTTACCTGGGGATATACAGTCATCATTGGTATATGCTCTCCCTTTCCTCTTCCCCCTTCTTCCTACTCCACCTCTCTTCTTTACCATCAGGGAAATATTACTTCTGTTATGATTTCTGAAGGACTATTTATCTTGGCTTTATGCATTGATTTATCTTAATTATACAAGTGAACATATGCAGTTCTAACAAGATTAATGAGTGAAAACAAAGACCATAATAGTAAGAGGAGAAAATATTAAAGAACTAGAGGACAGTTATGTGTTTCACATACTGCAACCTGGATATATCCTCCATTCAGTATGGTCCTTCTTTGAAGGACTGTCCAACTAGCTTACAGGTGTTTTCTGGGTCTCCAATTAGACACACTTCTTCATGTCAATTAGATTGCTTGGTTATGAACCTCTGATATCTATTCCCCTCAACACCTAATGATCACACAAACTGGTGTGTTCTTCTATGTGGGCTTTGATACTTACCTGCTAGAATGTCACTTATTTAGCTTCAAGACTTTAAGAGATGATATATCTTTAAATAGCTGGGCACCATCAGTTTTCTTCACCACATTTGCTTATGCACCCATTTTGTCTTCAGCTATCGTGTTGGGAAGGTGAATATCACGCATGGCCACATTATTCAAATCAACCATTTTTGTAGTGAGATAAGATTCAAGTAGATGCCCGAAGTCCATCTGCTTCTTATTTATACACACAAACACACACCTATCTTTATATATATGTTTACATTTATATATATATTTATACCTATAAACATACTTTTTACTCCCTATTCTTTCCTTTTGTTGTAGTATCATGTTTACGCATCATTCACCTCTCAGTTATACTCCTCAGATAAATTCCAATTAATCGAACACAACCAGGAACATTGTACCCTCCTCACCATCAATTTTAGATCTCTTGCTGTTTACTGTCCCTGCTTGCTCATTGCTCCCCTTCCCCTGCCTCCTCCTCTCCCATATCACCCCTCCCAATCATTGGTTCTATTGTTGTCTGCTTGGGTTTGGTTTTCCTGCCTATTTAGATATGGTTTCATATCCCCCTCTCCACACACAAGACATCTCTTGGTGTCTATCTTTATTAGTTGATTCTGTTGGATGGTCGCTTAACTCTGTGCTTCCCTTTTGTATGAGGACTCTCTTCTCTTTATTATTTCACCTTTTTTTTGTGTTGATTCCCTCATATCACATATGACTCTAAGCAAAATTCTGAAGATTTCTTTCTGTGGTGGTTCAAATTCTGCTTCATCTACATACATTGCTAGTTTTAGGTCCTTTTTGGTCATTGTGATGGTTTTTGATACTATCTTGTGGTTGCTGATATGGATGGTTTCTATGTGTCATTTTGGTAAAGCTTGGCACCATTTTCCCAGGAGTCCAGGAGACCTGTGCTTTCTCTCTGAGGCTAATAAGAATTATTCTAAGGACTATCAACTGTGCTGTGGGATAAAGCTGTATCTTTACCTCACTAGGGTTTACTGTCTCCTTAGACAGTGGGGAAGCAGCTCAGGTGGCCCTCTCAGGCAGTGCAGGATGAGAAGGCTGAGGTAGGGAGGTTGGCACTAGGTCAGCTGATGTCATGGAGAGTGTGTGGTCTGGGACCACCAGGGAGTGAGGAGCATGAGGTTGCCTGCTGATTATTTTTTGGTAGTCTATTCTCATTGTGGACATTCTGCTGAAAACTGTTCACCTTAAGCAAGCATTTGAAATACCAGTGACATAATTTTCAGCATCCCAGCAACTCAAGTAACCACTTTACAATATATTGACAGAGGAGTGATAAATATAAATAAATGAAAGTGTTCACTTGAAGGATTTTGTGTTAGTCTGGGTAGACTAGAGAAACAAATTCATAAGCATGCATATGGGTATAAGGGAAAGGTTTATATACAAGAGGAATGGAACATTGAGAAAGTATCCAATCCCAGCCCAGTCCAAGGTCATAAGTCCTATATTAGCCCATTTGTCCAATACTAGTCTATTAAGTCTCCTCCCGACTCATGAAGCATGTGCAATGACACTAGGACAATCACAGGCCAATAGGTGCAAAGTCTTGTGTATTCCATGGCATCCCAGCACTGACAGGGGTCTCCCATGGCTCCTCATTTCCAGGGCTCAGGATCTATCAACAGTATCCATACATGGTAGAAGCATCTCTCTCTGTGGATTCTCAAACATTTCAGGACTGGCAAGAGTCTCCACATGGTTTCTCTGGTCCCAGAGGTCTCGTTCCATCAGAGTAAGCCCATGGGACTTCTCCTCTGACTCCTCTAGTCTCCAGGAATCAGGACTTATCAGCATGCTGTTATCTCATCTTGTCAGTAATATGTTTCCAAGGAATTGAGTGTATAGTCTCTACTTTCAATGGGAAATACTGTGAGATTTTCCAAAATTCTCAGAGAAAGCCATGCCCACACAGAGGCCTCATTGGCTACCCCCAGATTGACAGGCTAGACTCTACCCCTATACTTCCAGTGCTGAAATTGACACAGATCAGTGACAGCTATATATTTGAATGTGTTAATTTAAAAGTTGTTAAAACAATTCACTTTTTTTAAAGCTTTGACTGGAGAATATCCATATATTGGATTAGAAGAGAGAACAGAAAATTTTAAGTCATTTATACATAATATAAAGTAGAAAGTATTTATATAGTAGGTTTCTCAGTCTGTGGATATATAAGAATCTAACACCTATCTTCTGACACACTGCATTAGACAGAAGAGGTAGCATGAAGTCTCACAATGCAAGTTAGGAGATGAAAAAGATACCTCAAAGAGAGGGGTTCACACCTGCACCAGGACAATTGCCTCCCTCACCTTCAATGAATGCTTGAGGAAGGAACCAGTATCTTCCTGCTGATAATAAAAAAATCTTCAATCGACATAAAGTTCTTTAAACAGGAAATAAAAGTCAAACCTTGGATAGACGAATCAACCAAGTCAATATTTCTCTCTATTGCAAAATATTTGTTCCTTATTTCCCCCCAAATCTATGACTACGTGAGGTTAACTCACAAAGAAAGATATTAAATACTGGTATATAGATATGATTGTGTATGCTAATGGGTTAACTTTGAAATAAGGAGACTCTCTTTGGCTCCATGTCAGTTACTGATATCGTCACAATGGTCCTTAGGTTTAAATGGTAGAGGGAATTGCCAGAGAGATGAGAAGAATGGAGGTTCAAGGTGAACCTTACTAGCTTTAAAGATGAACAGGAACACAACCAAGGAATTTGGGGAATCGCTGGATGCTGAATGAAAAGAAACAAATATCAGGATTCTCTCCCAGGGACTCTAGAATGAGCATGTCATTTGGGTACCTTAATGCTCTCCTACCCAGCAAGACTTATTTTGGTTACGTGACTTCCAGAACGAATCTTCCAAATTTGGGTAACTTGCTGCAGTATCATCAGGGAATTAATACAAGTGGATAATAAACTGACTCATAAACTGTACTAGTTGATTATGGATGTCTACATCACTTTAAGGAATTTACCCTCTCGTTAGGCGTCACAGACAAAGCCCTGGTTACGCAGTGATTAGACTTCAGGTTATGAAATGTTAGCAGTCTGAAATCACAAGCCAGTCCTTGGGGAGAAAGAGCAGACTTTCTACTCCCTCAGTTACAGCCTTAGAAACCCACAGGGCAGTTCTACTGGGTCCTAAAGGAACTGCTATTAGTAGGAATCCGATGGTCGGCAGTGAGTTGCTTTGTCCTTGGTGGACAGGAGCCCTGGTGGGGTAGCTGTCATGCACTGGGCGGTCAGCTGAAAGGTCGGCTCTTCTAACCCGCTTCAGAAACTCACAGGGGACCATTCTAACCTTATCTATAAAGTACCTCTGAGTTGAAATGGACTCAATGGCAGTGATTTTGGTTTTTGAGTCCAGGTGCAGTTCTGTTTTCTTTTGGATTTAGTGTTTCTTACAACCTTCCCAACTCTTGTTGCTCAGGGAGGCTTGAGAAGCTGCGCTGCTATCTCAGAGAGTAATCTGCTGTCATCTTTGAAATGGATGCACTCTGCAAAGTTGTTGATTCCATCTTACTAAGCCACAGTTAGACGTCAAGTTAAAGAAATTGAGCATTATATACTGGAGATCTTTTAAAAGGAGGATATTTCACTAGACACACCCATCTAGCTAAGAGTTTATGAGGCATTATTTTGGGGAATGATTACAATACTGAAGGACTCACTATTTTTTTTAAGAAGTCTTGTAACATTTCTTTCATTAATTCTACTGAGAACTCAAACCAAAGTCTTTATAGTGACCCTTAAAGTCTATTCGTTTTCTAATCTCACTTCAAACTCCCATCCCCTTTGTAACTTCACTCTCAGCCAGCCCCCTTCCTTTTCTTGAAGTTATTAAACACATTCGCCTCTTATGATTTTTGTATTGCTTGATTTTTCCCTACTTTAAAAAAAACTGAAATAACTTTAAAAAGGGTCAAAAGGGAGATCAAATGATAACATATTACATTTTACTCTAACTATATCTGCTATAATCAACTTTACAGTGCTATCTGTCTGATAATAAAGATATTCATATCCCTGTACTATGGAGTGGAAATTCACTTGAGGAAATTCACTTGAGACTTAATCTAGGTGTATACCCTACAAGTAGATCTTGTAGGGGGGTAGTTTCATAATCTCCTGTCAACATGGTGGAGTCTAGCCTGTCAATCAGGTCACAGTTTGATAATCTCATTTGGAGGTGCTATCCAGATAAATAGCTCACTGGAGGCCAGACCCATACTCTCTGCTTTGTCTTCCTTCTGAAAAAAAAATACACATGAAGCTACGCAAGACCCCTGGAACTGGAGGAGTCACATGAAGATCCCTGCCACTGCTAAGATGCTTCCATTGCCACTGGATCTACAAGACTTTCCACCCATTGACCTACGATCTTCCTGCATTTGGTATCATTTTATGTTTTCTGTGAGTATGCAGAGGAATTTATAGGTTGGTATCAGGCATATGGGCTAATATTGGACTTATGGACTTGATCTGGATGGGGTTGGGATTTTTAAAAATATACAATTACTCCTTGATATCAAGTTTCCTCTGTACATATATGTATATCTTTGAACTTGTTTCTCTAGTCAACCCAGACTAACACACATAGTCATCCATAGTCTTCTGTAGACTAGGTGTTCACAAGTTAAACTCTGATTTTATTCCCTATTTTGGATTTTATTCCTTATAATCCATATATCACACATGTGCTTCTTCCATGTGGATTTAGTTGACACCTCCCTAAGAGGGTGGCTTGTTTGACGACATGCCTCCATAAGACCCCTGATGATATTTTTTCTGACAATCAGACTGTGGTGGTCATGTGCTTATGTTAATTTCATGATTGAGATGTAGGGGTGGAGTCTAATCTGTTAATCTGGAGATAGCCATTGAGTAGCCAATGAGCCCTCCATGTGGGCATGACTTTCTCCTGAGACTTCTGCTATCTCCCAAGTTGTTGAGAGTTAGTCTCAGAGACAATGAACTATGGACAAGACAAGATGGCAGTGTTTGAGGAGCTAAAGGAGATGGAGGAGATGTCACATGGCTTTACCCTGATGGAAGCAGATCTCTGAAGCTGGAGAAGCTAGGCAGAGATCCCTGCCAGTGCTGAGTTGCTTCTGCCACCACTGGATGCTGTTGATAGACCCTGAGCCCTAGAAGCGAGGATCCATGGGGAGAACCCTGCCAGCACTGGGATTCTACACCCACTGGTCTGTGACTTCGTGAGTCAGAAGGAGACTTCATAGACTGATACTGGGCATATGGGCTAATATCAGATTTATGACTTTGAACTGGACTGGGTTGGGATGCTTTCTTAATGTCCTATTCCTCTTGTTTATAAACTGTACCCCTATATCCATATGCGTGTCTTTGAAATTTGTTTCTTTAGTTTACCCGGTCTAAAACACAGGCACCATTTGCTTTCTTTTCCAAACGTGGCTGTAGTACTCATAGCTTCAGTAATCTCTTCAGGAAGACAAATATAAGCAGGGATGTGTCTTGAGAACTAATTGTTTGTAGAGAGGGCCAGGGATGAAGTGCAAGCCCCAGATCCAGTCTTACATCAACTATCTATATATGGCTCTGGTACACTTTAAAGACATCATTATCATGTCATGTTAGATAACCTTATCAGTCATCTCTCTAGGGCATAAGTTAATTCAGCTTATAATGTCATTAATTTAGCCAATGATACAGATTTTAAAGCATTACTCATAAAATGAAACAATCCAAGTATAGACTGGCTCCAAACTGCAATGCATGAGTTGTTGACTTACACAGATTAAACTCTCAAGTCACCGGAGATTATTTACACAAACAATGGGTGTTGGTGATAGGGCAAAACTTTCAATAATAGTCTCTCATGAAGGCAGAACCATGCATACCAGGTATAAAATAATAAAGTAAGGAAGGCATTAATGTATCCTGACGTTTTACCCTGAATTTTTTTCTCCTGAGATAATTCCCTCAGTGTGACAGCTACAGTTGTATGTCAACTTGAACCTGTGTGAAACCCTAGGGGCAGAGTTCACCTATGAATCACACCACAGGTTAATAAAACCACTTTAGGGTTTGACCTTTGAATAAGAGAGACAGCCAGAGGTTCTCTTTGTGCCCCTTTGCCCTCCTTGCTTGCTGGGACTTCGTGTCTGCCTCCAGGAACAATCCCATTCAGGCTGCTGATTCTGGGACCCAACTTAGTTGTTAGCAGCCTGCCATGGTCTCACTGGATCCTCTGGACTCTGCACTCATCAGCCTGTGATTTTCCTGCTCCCACTTCAACTTTCTTCATGCTCCACCTACAACTCTAGAGGGCTGTGGAAGGTTCCACCAAGTGTGGGACTCATGGGCTTGAGTTGGACAGCGCTGGGATGCCTTCTTGATGTCGGTTTCCTTCTTATAC
>PVJH01004355.1:0-126819 GCA_004026705.1 Nesogale talazaci
GTGATAAGACCCTCTGCCTCCATGAGCTGAACTTGACAGCCAATGACGGGTAAGATCAGGAGCACTCTTTACCAACCTAAGACAGGCCATGGTGACATTAGAAGGCCATTGACCGATGATGGGTAAGGACTGAGTGTGTGTCCTGACAACCTAAGACAGGCGGAGTTCCCGGGAGGATATTACTTGAAAAAATAAAAAAGGGGGACCTGTCAGGAGCCGGCCGGCCGGCCCAGACATGCTTGACCTGGCTACAGGCCGAATATGCCTGAACTCTGTTGCAGTTTGTTGCCTGGGGTTTGTAGTTTGTCGCCTTTGTAACTGTAAACAGCCCTGGCTTCTGAAGCCTGACTTGCAGATGTGCTGCCATTCACTTGTTAATTTTGAAGATCACGATATGCTAATTGCCTAAGCTTGCTTGCCCTATAACGCTGGCTTACTTCTCACAAATCAAAAAAAAAAAAAAAAAAAAGAACCCCACCCCATCCCAGAAAAGATGTAACTACTGACACAACGTATGTATCTATGTATGTATGTATACATTATGATGAGTGCTGTATGAGTCCCCAATAAAATAAATTTTAAAAAAAATTTGTTTTCATAAACTAAAGAGCACTTCCAGATTTGCATCAGTTTGTCTATAAATATCGGTTGGTATTACGTTTGCATCAATTGCATCATTTGAATATGCAAATTGATATATATATATCGATTGGTATTCTGTCAGTTTTCTTGGACTTGTTTTATTGCTGTTACTTTCAGTGCAGTTTGATTTTCTTCCTTAACTACGATGAGTTCTGGATCATATATTACCTCCTGAAATACATAATGCTTGCTGCTTTTAATATTATCTTGCCCATAGAATACTTTGATATTGCAATTCTAGACTTAAATATTTTCTTAAATTCTTTTGGCTTGAGAAATGCTGGGTCTGTTTTCCTTTTTATTTTCTAAGGAGAGTTTTGCACATTTAATTGTAATATTTTGACTTCTGAAAGAGCCCTTTGAAATCATCTCCTCAGTTTTTTTACTTCATCATTTTTTCTCTTTATATCTACATTCCAAAACAAGTGTTAAAGTCTTTTCTGACATCCATTTTGGTATTTTTTTCTTATTTTTGTCCTTTTAATAATCTTTTGTGCCTTTGATGTCATTCCATAACTTGTCTACTATTATATTATTAGTATTCGCTGTGAAAAATATATTCTTTAGGTGGTCTAAAATTTGGTTTGCTGAAGACTGTACTTTGGATTTTGTAGATCTCTTTAATTTTCTTGAACTTCAAATTGAATTTTTATTTATGCAATACTAATAACCTGTTCACAATTAGTCTCTGGCCTTATTCTGACTGATGATAATATACTTTTCCATTATACTTTTCCACAAATATACCCAATTGATTCCTATGTATTTCATTTACATTTTAAACAATATATATACATTTAATAAATAATTGTTCTTGAAAATTCTATTCCTGTCAATGTGGCCATATTTTTTCACTGATTATCCTTCTTTGATTCTAACTTCTACATTACAAAGACCTGACACTCTAATAGATCCACCTTGCAGATTTGATCAATTTCAGTTTGTTAGCAGTAATGTTCCAAGTTTTTTATCTTTATTATCAGAATTTGGATCATAATCTTGAATAATAGGTTTTTGACTGACCTTCCTTATAGGTGAATGTATATTATACTATCATTGGCAGTATTGCACTATTGAACATTGTAATATTATTTTGGAAAGTTAATGTGACAATTTTCCTCTTCAATTTGTCATTTCCAATGTAATATGTAGTGCGATTGAAAAATTCGGAATTGTCACTAGTTTTGTTAAGCACACTCATGCATAGGGTAATAATCTTTATACCTTCCATTTCTTTTTTATGATTTCTAATCTTAAAGTCTTACTTTGTGCATTCTATATTATGATTAAGAATCGATGTTTACAGTTATTTCCTCTCATTTTTATTGTGTCATGACAACAAATGAAGGGCCCCTAAATTTTAATTTATCCATGTTGTCTAAGTTGACTCTACTTGAGGATTCAGCTGCATCAGAGCATCTTTTGAGTGCCTTCCAGCCTTAGCTCTTGTCATTATATCAGAGAGAGGTCCGTTGCTAATCAGAATAATTTCACTCATCATGTTTTCTTTTTTGAGAAATAGAGCACTAGGTTTTTCTTCCTAGTCCATTTTAGCCTGAAAGTTCCTCTCAAACCTATATATTTAAGGTGATTCTAAAGGCATTAAAATATCAGTGAGGTAGCTAGCTTCTAACATTATATCAATATACCAGGCATCCCAATATGACAAAAGGGGCACATGAGTGATGGCTTAAATAACATAGATGTTCATAATCATGATATCGAGTCACACCCTTGAAAAACAATTTCAAATACTATGACCTAGGTCCACAAAGATGGAGTTCTATGTAATTTACTTTGGAAAGAAAATATCTAAAACAAAAAAAATGTTTTGGAATATTGTTATTTACCTTGTATTTTACCCTCATGAACTCATTGACTACTTGTCTCACGTAAGGTAGTAATAAAAGTAAAAATGAAAACTTATTGAGTAAATTACTTGTCCTCAAATGAACTGTCACAGAGTTGATTCCAACTCATACGCAACCTTTTGAGCAGCGGAAAACTTCTATTTAGGGTTTCCAAAGCTTTAAATCTTTAGGAAGGGGCAGAAAATCTTATCTTTCTCCTATGGAGCTTCCGGTGGGCTCTAATTGCTGAACTTGGATTTGGCAGCTCAACGTGCAACCCGCTGCACTACCATAGTGCCTCAGTTATGTACTTGGGATAGTTGTAGCTCATAGATATTTATTAGTTCATTGGCTTCTAAAAACAATTGTGTTGCAGACACTGGGACTACAGAAGACTAACTTAACAAATCTCACAGAAAAATAGGTTGTAGAGACCAGATTCAAAATTGGAGAGACTGACTTCAAATTCCTTCAGTCACACTATTTTACTGTATCACAGATAAAACAATAACATGTATTATTATAAACATTTTCTAAAAGGAAGGATGCTGAAATTTGTAGTCATTCCATACTTTGCCCTAGGCCTCATGGCCAGTTAATGTCTGTACATGATTAATAAATAGTATGTTTCCCAAACAGAGCAAAGAAAACAAATAAGATATAATGAAACCAAAAGTGAACTAGAAAACTAAAGTCAACATGTCTTGACTTGGCTCTAGCATCCTAGGAAGCTTATTCAATCACTCCTCACTTACCAGAATGGTTAAGTTCCAACGATTAGAACATTATGTAAAAGTCATATTTTTTCAAACATGGATAATGATTACATTGAATCAGGAAATGAAGGGTAGTACATTATTATATAAACTCCAAATTTAATCATCATAAATTACCAAGTTGTGATTCATATTGTGAATCCTTGAAAAACACTAATCACAATTGTTCTCACTTCAGTATCCATTCCTTCTAGATTAGAAGTATGCAAAATTAATTATATAGTAGATTCTTTTTCAGATAGTAGATTTTTAACCATTGTCTTAAATACTGAATTATTAGATATTTTAAATATTTGATAATGAGGTAGCTGATAAGTGAGGAGTAGGTGTATTACTATGAATTAGCTAGTATGAGAAATGGCTTAATATTTTCATGGAAATGTAGAACTAAAAGATAATAGAATCTTTTCACAAAAATTTGAAACCCCTTTTCATTGTTACTCTTATGTTTACTACCAAAGCTCTCCTTTACTTAAGGTTAAAAAGCATGTCACTACTTCACAAGACGAATAATTGTCAGAACTAGAGAATAAAGATTTATATTGCCAAATTTTTTCTCAGCTATGTTCAGCTATGAAACAATAAAAATGAAACTCTTAGAAATTATTGATTAATTATAAAGATGTAGTCTTACTTGTCCTCTGAAAGAGATAAGTGTGTCAAAGTTTATGAAATAACAGGGGACAGAGAAGAGGAGGCAGAAGCAACACAATCAAGAGAGGGTTGAATGAAAGGAGCAGGTGACCTCAAAATGTCCAGGTTCAGAGGAACAGAATGTGATTCAAGAAATTACCAAATTCTCATCTGCAGTTTTATCTATGGTGCCAGGGAGAGAGGCCAGCACTTCTAGGCTCCATCTCTTAGTGAAAGGCTCGGTCACTCACTAGTACCAGACAGTTTAGAGTTGCCCTGTCCGTGATGGTCCAGAGTAAATCTCTTCCTTAGAACAGTGAAAGCATCTCTTATTGACCAACAAAAGTGATGCCGGAATTAAGTGACTCTAATAAATGGGGGCAGGTTTGAAAGTTTTAGACCCAGATCCAAAGGAACCCACTTGGGCTGCTCTCATAAGGTCAATATTTCAAGTCCACCAGCTGTTCTATGGGAGGAAGATGAGGCTCTCTGCCCTCTTAGAAATTTACAGCCTCAAAAATCCATAGGAGCAGTTGTACCCTGTCTTACAGAATCAATATTGCTCAGTGGTGGTGAATGAGTGGTCTGTGTCCTATGTGATCACCTACTTAAAAGGATCCATGATGCTGAAAGTTATTTTCCAATTCATAGCGCTCCCCATGATAGACATTATGCCTGAGAACACCCTCAGAGCTTCTCAATGGGAAACAGATATCCAATTCCACTCCTGCCCACTCCATGTCTACACATTATGACATAGAGTAAAAGCAGAATGAGTGGAATGCATCTGAACATTTCTTTCAGACTCAATCAGTAATGAAACCTCTACGAACATGCTAGCTTAGTTCATTCCCTTGAAATGATTTATGTACACACCTCCCTGTGAGACTATTGCATCCTCCATGGAAGGCACTATTGCTTTATTTTTCAATACGCTTTTATTTTTGCTTAGAGGTAATTAGGAACTCAGAATAGTAGCAGGATTAGGGATTCTGAACAACTCAGTACAAAAAGTACTGATTATAAAACCTGTCTCTCCATCCCCTTTCTGAGTGCACAACTCTAAAGAAATTGGGATTCTGTGGAACTGGAGAAGCAATCTATTTTAAAAGGTCATTTTGGCTAAATTACTAATATTAAGAAGTAATTTTTACCCTCTGAACCCCTAACTTCCAGGGCGCTAGGAAGGAAATGTTTAATCATCCTCACCAGGTGATACTTACCAAGCATTGTTTCCAGAAGAATTTTTACTATCTCTAATCTATCTCTTTATCCTTTCTTCTCTTAACTTTCATCTGTTAGTAATTCACTGACTCCCAGAAATTATTAGCTTTTTAATAGAAGGGTAAAGCCACTTCTAAAATATACTCAAAGTTTCTCTCTCTTCTACTCTTTCTCTTGTACTTTACATAACCTTCCTCAAAAATGTGGGATTATATTTTGTGACAGCACTTTTCAAGGATAACACAAGCCTTACATTAGCTGCAGGATGCTGGAGGACTTCATCTGACATGCAAGAGATGTGGAGGGAGATCTTTCCTGTAAACAGGCATGCTTGCTCTACTTATATAGTTTGTAAATTCCACTTTTATTCACTTTCTAACCACTCCTACTAAATTTCATGTCAGTCTTCACTTTTTATTTATTAATCTTGACTATATTTCCCTCTTTTTATTTCAGGCCTAAAGTAAATGCAAACCCCGACCTTCATGCTCTTAGAAGGTTCTTCTCACCAAGCATCATGTCAAAATTCAAATTCTTCAACTGAAGTCTTTCTTTACCTTTCAAAATAAGTTAAGTATATGGCTAACAGGAAAGCTAGTTAAATTAAGGGAATTCTGAGATGAGATTAGAATAGTCCTGAATCATTTTCCTATCTACTTTAAAATTCTCTTTCAAAAAGACATAAGAAATAATTTAAAACTCAACTTTTGAATCTAATCCTGCTATATACTTATTTTTTCTACATATATATATTGAAGCTTCACATATATGATATTGGACTCTGATTCAGTGTAAATAATAAGTCTTCTTAAAGAAGATATATAAGAATATATGTAAGAAAGGTACACAATGATAATTGAGAAAGTAAGACTGATATGATCACTTAGGTACTGTAGTCGTTATGCATGCAATATCCCCCACTACTTCTCAATTTCATTTACAGCAAAATCTTTTAGAGTTTTCAAGAAAGGTTAGTGTTTATTTGTCAATCAATAAGTTATTTGTCAATTTCTAAGCTACAAGTTATATTTCATATTTGAAGTTGTAGAAAGAACATATGGACACCAAGATGCAATAAAGAGTCATGTTGAATGATAAAAGAATTGATTTCATATGGAAACAAGCTGGCCATTATTTTTATATTAAATATCTCAAGTTAACATTTGAGTTGCCAAATTTTATCAGCTCTTCTTGGTTCTCCATATGGAAGCATTTTCTTTTCACTGCGCATTTTTTCAAGGAACCCTGGTGACCTAGTGGATTACCAGTTGGGCTGATAGACCGCAGATCTTCAGTTTGACAACACCAATTGCTCCTCTGGAGAAAGATGGGGCTTTGGATTTTCTTGAAGATTTACAGCCTCAGAAACCCAAAGGGGATTTCTACTCTGTCCTAGTGGGAGAACTGAGAGACGTGAAAATGTTTGGGTTTGGCTGAATTTTTCTTGTTGCTGTTGTTATCATTTGACTGGGAGAAGAGACATATATATATATATATATATATATATATATATATATATATATATACTTACATATATAAGTATACATCACCCCCCCACAATGTTGCAACATAAGCTTCAATTTATAAATGAGACCACACAGCTACAAGGAAATCAAATGACATATTCAGTCTTCATGCAGCATCTAGCCAAATTTAACGCTTACTCCAGTAGGCCCGATTAACACACTTGAAAACATTACTCATGTCCAGAATTCTGAAAAGAGAAAAAAGTAACCCATATTTTAAAAAGGCTTTATGGAATTCACTAATGTTACTAATGGAAAACTTGTAAAAGAAATTTTATAACTCTCTTTTGCTAAGGGAACACATGTTTTTATAACTGTGGAAAGCTTATTGCAGTTATTTTTTGCATAGTTATCCCAGAATGAGTTATTGCACAAAGGTTAATATTTCAGGCATTTTACTCTCCAAAGTTGTATTTTTATTTTTATTTCAATTTTTCTGATAAAAATATCTGTCTAATAAAAAGCTTCATCTTTAAAACAGATGACTTTGACATATTTAAGTTTACATTTATCACTCCCAACTATGGTTAGAATCCACAATGACTTTCTAAAGAGAATTTTCTCCCTGATTTTTATTATTATTTTTTATAAAGCCTTTCAGATAGCTTTTGGAGAAATATGGATTCGTGTATGCTATTGAAAAACTAAAGGTAGATACCAATTGAATTTAAAATAGGATTACATCATCTAAATCACTTAGTGGAAGAACTCATCCAGCATAAATAAAGACAAGAAAAGACCAAGAAAGCATATTGATTCAATTAAATACTTTATGAAGTTAGGTCTACATATGAAATGGCTGATTTACTTTATGCAGGTATAATTTACAAAATAGATGCAAATGGTTCTCTGTTCATTACAACTAAAATTCTGGCACTGGGCTATCAGCAAAATCCAATTATATGTTACTGTATTCTAGAGAAAAATAAACATTTCAATATAATATTAACTATTTAAAATAAAACATTTTAATATTACATATTTATAAAATGGGATAGAACTTCTTAGGTAACTTACTAGGCAATTGAAAATATGATTTAAGTTAGGTACACCTTCGTGCTTTTACTACTCTAAAGAGATATTTTACAGCAGATGTGCCCAATGCGATACAACATTTGATTATTTTACTGCGGCTTCCATAGGCAATGACTGTGGATGCAATTAAAAAGAAGTTCTTGCCAATTTTAGTCTTTTCTGTGTTTCCTGATGTTCTCTGTTGATCCAGTTGTGAGGATTTTTGTTTTCTTTATGTTCATGCATAATCTATACAGAAAGCTGTGAATTTTTATCCACTTCAATATGTGTTTCAAGGTCTCTTCACTTTCCTCGAGCCAGGTTTTGCTGTCTGCCACTCAAAAGATGTCAACAAACCGTCCTCAAAACCAATGTTTTTCCCCCGATATAGTCCAGCTCCTAAAATTATTAGAATGATGAAAGTATACATCTTTGATCTCTTTAAACTGAAAAATAAATGGAAGCACATCCCAATTAAAAGTGGATAAAAGTTAAACCAGAAATTTTACAGAATAGGAAATATTTTGGTCTATTTAATATTTGAAAAGATGTTCCATTGTGTTGTTAATCAGGGCAGTACAAAACTAATACTATGATATATAACATGAATGGTAAAAACCAATGAGTATAACATGCAAAGTGGTAGAATGTTGTAGATCAACAAGTTTATTCAAGTTTCTAGCAGTACTTTTTTGAAAATAATTTGCATGATTCTAGCATATACCATTAATGTCCTAAAACTATAAAGTTATTTTTCTGGGTACATACTCAAAGAGAGTCTTATAAATGCACACACAAAAAACTATGTGTCTCAATGAGTGAGGTGTTTATATTCACTAAAAACAACAATCTGGACAAAACATTCCATTTTTCAGCAAAATCTTGCTGCATATTCATTTGCTATATATTCACACAAAGGAATACAGAGCAGTTAAGATGAATGAATACAGTCCCATACCAAAAGAAGAAATAACCTTAGGGATATAATACTGGGTTCAAAGTGTACATACAAAAAGATTTCAAGCAATTTTATGCTCATTTGGAAAACCATTTTTAAAAGAGAAAAGTTGGTCAACTTAGGAAAAGAGGTAGAGAATGGGATAGTATGTGACTGCTTACATTGACAAAAGGTATTTTCAGGGATCTTGACTCCATGTTGGATAGTAATTTTATCATTCTTCAATATTTTGTGATAAAGAATACATGTGCTTCTCATTGACTCAGTGAAGGGAATGTCCTCTGGCATTTGACCCATCGATGATGAAATATAATAACTTCAGAAAAGATGCCAGGAAGCCACTAAAGTGTTAAGCAAATATAAGATAAAGAATTCCTAGAAAGGAGAACTACATTTTAAATAGATGAAAAAATATATTCTTAAAGTTAGTAAAAGGCAAAATATTTATACGATTTGAAGAGAAACCAGAGTCTGTTAAAGTTGAGTTTTAAAAATAGATGTTTTTATGTTTATAAGATAGCATTATAATTATTTGTTCATTTAATTGTATGAGCCTCCCTTTTAGTCGCGACTTTTATTTAATAATACAAAGAGAAGTGTATGTTTCTCTGAACAGTATAATAACCTCATTCAAGGCAAAATCCCAAAACATCTTCTGCATGCAGCCAGTCATCTATGAGTAAGCCTCACAGACACTGTCCTTGTCTTGCCTTCTGCCAACCAACTTAAATTGTAGTGAAAAACCATTATGCCACTAATGTCCATGTTGCAAAATATTTTCCAATGGCATCTTATCCAGGGTCTGTGGCTTAATTCTGCACATATTTTCACCCATATGGTTATATTAAAAGAAGATTAGATTAAAATCCTTCAGTGGTGTCTGTCTCTACTTAGATAAGTCATTTGTCCAAGTTCACTGGCTTTTTGGAACACATAAGAGATCCTTGTATTTTGATTTCATCTAAATTTGCCTGGCTGAGGTAGAGCAATTTTTTTGAATAATCATTTCCATGTTGGAAAGATACCACAGACCAAATTTTGTTGAATCTTAAGACTATTTTTCTTTGCCAAAATGCATGACTAGTTTAGGTCAGGTAGTAGAGTGATAATTAAACATTTCTATAGCATCATTATCCAAGCATGTGGAAAATTTCTAGGCTCAGTGAGTGGAAGATTATCTTTTATTGATTTTAAAGCACCACGCCAGATACAATTACATATGCTGAATGTTTTCCAGTGGATTTTTTTCTTTTGGTGCTAGTCAGAGTAATTACTGAGAGAGAAAAATGTTGCCTTCTTATTTCTGTAGAAAAAGCCAAGAAGTTTTTTGACTCACCAATAAAACTTTACTAAGGGCTTTAAAAGCTTTAATTATATAAGATTGCTTTTAAATTTTGCACTTAGTCATCAATGAGTTTTTGCTTTTATCTAAACATGGTTTTGTTTATACTCAGGAATATATCCCTATGAAAAGGATCTTGGCCAGCAACAACATCCTCTTTCCAGATACAAATGTCTACCAAATAGATTGCATTGCTTCTATTAAAGCTGAAAAAACGCTAGTACCGAGTGCTGGTTTTATCGTGTTATCACAAAGTTGGTGGCTTCAAGAAATACAACATCCTTTCACAGTTCCGGAGGCTGGAAGTCTAAAATCAAGATGTTGGAAGTTTTACACTCCCTCTGAAGATTCTATGGAAACATTTTTCTTTGTCTCTTCCAATTTGGGGTGACTCCAGTTATTTCTTGCTTTGGGACTGTTTACCTACCTCCAGTAGGACTGTATGCTCACTTGGGATTCGCCTTTATGTCTAAATCTCTCTTTTCTTTTTTAATACTTCTTTGGGTAAGGTGACCAGACGTCCCACTTTTTAATAATAACGTCCCATGACACTTGAAAATTAATATATCACAATACTATTTTTGCATTCTATGCACATTTTTGTTGATCCATATAGACCAAATTTTTAATCAAGACTCCCACCCAGTCAATGGTGTCCCACTTAAAATCTGGCCACTTTATTTATGGGGATGCTTACCTCTCTTGTAACAGTCCATATATCCCTCCAGTGTGTCAAGCACTTTTGCATATATGCTGCCATCATCCTTATCATCTTCAAAGCATTCTCTTCCCACATGAGTCCCTGATATTAGCTCCCCACTTCTTACTCCTCCCTCACAAACTCTTGATAAGTCATAGATTATATTTCCATATCTTACATCGTGCTCCATAATCCCTCAACCAATTTATCAGTATTTGCAACCCTGCTCCCCAGAGGGGCTCCTTATATGCTCCTTGTGACCATTTCTCCCCCCACACTTCCCCTAATTCTCTGAATATCTCTACTCTCCTTATTGGCCCTGAGGGGTTTATCAATTCTGAATTCCCTGTGTTGCAGACTCTTATCTGTAGCAGTGTTCATGCTCTAGTGTAATCGAATTTGAAAGGTAGAACTGAGGTCATGCTAATGGAATGAAGGAAGCACCAAAGAACTAGAGGAAAGTTGTGTGTTTCATCAGTCCTATACTAAAGCCTGATTGGCTTATCTTGCCCTGTGACCCAAGTGTGAGGGGGTTTCCAATTGTCTACAGATGGGCATTGGGTCTCCACTCCAGATTCCCTTCATTCACATTGGGTATGATTTTATTCTGGATTTTTATGTCTGATACCTGATCCTACCAACACCTCATAATCACACAGGCTTGTGTGCTTCTTCGACATAGGCTGTGTTGCATCTGAGCAAGATGGCCATTTGTTTATCTTCAAGTCTTTAAGACCCCAGACACTATACCTTTTGATAGCTGAGGACCATCAGCTTTCTTCAACACATTTACTTATGCACCCATTTTTCTCCAGTGATTGTATACGGAAGGTGAGCATCACGCAATAGGGGATTGTTAGAACAAAGTATGGAAGCTCTCAGAAGATCTCAGATTTTGAGATAATGGAATAAAGAGGAGCAGTTGAAATGAGCCCCAATGTCCATCAGTAACCGTAGTTCTTATCATATGAGTACGTAGTTCCCCTCTCATTGTATATAGGCAAATACATATACACACACACATATATATATATAACCCTGCCTATATTTAGACCTCTATCAATGTCCTTTGGCTCCTGATTCTTTTCTCTATTTCCTTTTTACTTCCCTTTTGTCTCACCATTCATAATCAGCCTTTATTCATGTTTAGAAATTCCTCACTGCTATAATGCCCTTGATTGAGTCCCTCTGACCTTCCTTTTATTTAGTCCACTTGTTTCCTTGTCCCTGGGTTGGTCCCCGCTCCCCCCACCCTCCAATTTCGTTTCTCAAACCTCTCCTTCTCCCATATTCCCTGAAAACATTGATGCCATTCTTTTTATCTCTGCATTATTTATCTTACCTATCTTATCTAGATGCACATGCAGATACATTAATACATGCAAAAACCAGACTAAGTCAAATAAAACAGCAAAGGACGTAAAAACCAACAAAATAATAACAACAACAGCAGAAAGCAACAACAGAATAAAAATGGCAAAAAGAAAGCCACTGACAAAAAATGTAAAAAACGTCTATAAATAGTTCAAATTCTGTTTTCCAGTTGAGTCTGATGGGGTGCCACATGCTCTCTCCCATCTATTTTTTGCATTTCTCATGCGTTTCCTCACTCTGATCACCCAGCTGCTTTGCTGCATGTCCTCAGTGCCTCGCCCCAGCGTGACGGGACCAGACCATGCACTATTCCCACAATGTATCTCCAGTACAGCCTCACTTGGCACCAAGGTTCAGTGAGGAATGCAGTGTCCTGCGGTGTGGCCGACCCTATGGTTCTCCCTGTGCATTGTCTGCTCTGAGCAGGGCCACCCTCCTTGGGACTTGGTGCACCAGGATGTCCTCTCCTTCCACTCCATCCCTTTGTGTTTCTCCTGTGTGCTCTAATCCAAATGGCCCCTTCTCCCCAAGCTGTAGCCCCAGTGTTGTCTTATGAAGTGCATTCTTCTGAATAGGGAGAGGGTGTCAACTTAGTAGCAACTGGGGCCTGTCCCACAGATTTCTCTATTGGTTCCCAGGTACATGGTAATATACATGCCAGGATGCTCTATCCACTCCTTGGCTCATTGAGTCTAAGCCTAGTTTCTCTCTCTTTCTGCTGTACAGATATAAATACCTTCTCCTTGGGTGGATTAGTGCCCTGATCCCCACCCCCACCCATGTGTTTTTTTTTTTCTTTCTCTTTTTCTCTTTCTTTCCCCCTCTTATTCAGTTGGATCACCTATGTATCCCTGCGTTGCGTTTGGTCACTGCCATACTTGCTGGACCTCACCCAAGGATGTTTATATAGTCCACTTTACCCTATGCACCTTTTTTTAAAGCTCACTTCAGTGGATTCATGTTTTACTTGTCCTTTTGTGCGTGACTTACTTCACTTCGCAAGAAGTGCTCCAGTTCTTCCCATGCAGCAATGTGCTTCTTGAATTCATTGTTGCATTTTAAGGTCGTATTCCATTGTATGCAAGTAGCAGTTTTTGATCCATTCATCTGTTGATGGGAATTCGGGTTGTTTCCAGCTACTTGCAATTGTGAACTCTGCTGAGATGGACTTTGGAGCACAAATGTCTTGCGGAGGTTTGTTTCTAGCCTCTTGTGGGTATATGCTTAATAGGGGGAGTGCTGGGTTCTATGATAGCCCAACCATCATCTGTTATAGATATTGCCAAACTGATTTCCGTAGTGATTATACATTCCTACAAATTCATCAGCAGTACAAAAGAGTCCTTATTTAGCCACAGCCCTTCCAACATTTGTTATTTTCTGACTTTTTGACTTGAGCTATCATTGAGGAGGTGAGATGGTATCTCATAGTTGATTTAATATGCATTCTCTTGTGGCAAATGATCAGGAACATTTTATTATATGTATATTGGTCATTTGGATTTCTGCCCCTTTGAAACTTCTGTTCACGTCTTTGCCCACCTCCTCAGTGGGCGGTTAAGTTTTTTCTTACCGTAAGCTTGCAAAGTATTGTAGAATATAGTAGTAAAGCCTTTATCTGATGTGTCCCTGCTTAAGATGATTTCCCAGTATGTACGTCTCTTATGATTCTCTTAGTGAATTCATTTGATGTGTGCAGGTGATTTATCTTCCATATATCCCACTTGTCAATCTGTAACTCCTCTGTATTAGTATCCTTCCCTATTCCTGATAGCTTGTGCATCCCCTGTGCCAAGGTTCTCAGGTTTGTTCCAATTATTTCTTTAATGGCTCTAATAGTTTGGGGTTTTACATCAAGGTCTGTGATCCACCTTGAGTTGATTCTTTTGCATGGATTAAAGTGAGGGACTTCATTTTTCTGCAGGTAGATATCATTTTTTTTTCAGCATAACTTATTGAAGAGAGCATCTGTATCCCATTTGATATCTTGGGGCCCTTGTCAAAAATCAGTTGCCTGTATGCTGATGTTTTTATTTCTGGATCTTTGTGTCTTTTGCATTGGTCTGAGTATCTGTCCTTATACCAGCACCACACTCTTTTGACCACTGTGGCCATATAATAGTTGGGGTTTTGTTTGTTTGTTTGTTTGTTTGTTTTGGTTATTTTTTTAATAATAATGAAGGCAGGTAGAACAGCCCTCCCACTCTGTCCTTCATCTTAAGGAGTTCTCTGCTAATTCTCCATATGAAGTTGGTAATCAGTTATTACAATTACCTGAAGAAAGTTGATGATATTAATATGAGGATTGTATTAAATTTATATAGTACCTTGCGCAGAAATGACATTTACCATATTGTAACTTCTAATTCATGAGCATAGTATATTCTTCCATTTGTTGAGATCACTCTTGGTTTCTTATGATAGTGTTCTATAGCTTTCCTCAGACAAATCTTTTGTCTATTTAGTCAGATATATCCCTAGATATTTCATTTTTTGCTTGGCTATTATAAAAGTTACCACCTCTTTGATTTCTTCTTCCGTGCTCTTGTCTGATATGTATAGCAGTCCCATAGACTTCTGTCCCTGGATCTTATGGACTGCCACTCTGCCATATTCCTCTATTTCTTCCAACACTCCACTTGTGGATTTTTTGGGGACTGTCAATGTATAAATCATATAGCCTACAAAAAATAATAGTTTTACCTCTTCTTTCTCCAGATGAATGCCTTTGATAGATGCCCTTTTATTGTCTCATGTTGTCAGCTAGGACCTTCAGTGTGATATTAACTAGGAGTGGGGACAAGGGACTTCCCTTTCCCCTTTTTAGTGGAAATGTTTTGTCTTTTCTCCATTGACTACCATGTTGGTTCTTGGTTTTCATATATAACTTGGATAATATTGAGGGATTTCCCTTCTATTTCTATCTTCTTGAGTATTTTAGACAGGCATGGGTGCTGGGAGTTCTCAAATGCTTTTTGCACATATACCGAAACTATCATGTGGTTCTTATAATTTTTCCTGTCAATGTGGCCAAGAATACTAATGGTCTTTCATATGTTGAACTATCCCTACATCCCTGGTACGAATCCCACTTTGTTGTGGTGAATTATTTTTTTGTAGAAGCTTTTGTGTTCTATTGGCCAGTATTTTGTTAAAGAATTTTGCATCAAAGTTCATTAGGAATATTGGTCTATAGGTCTCAATTCTTGTGGAATACTTGTATACATCAGACATCAGAATTATAATAGATTCATAGAAAGAGTTTGGAAGTTTTCTATCTTTCTGTGTTCTGGAAGTTTTTGTAGGATTGGTGTCAATTCTTCCCTGAATTCTTGGTAGCATTCTCCTTTGAAGCTCTGACCCAGGAGAGTTTTCTGTTGCTAATCCCTTGATAATCTTGTAGATTTCTTCAATGGCTAAGTGTCTGTTGAGGTACTTGACATCTATCTGGGATAGTCTAGCGAGAGATTTTTTTCCCCAAGTGTTTGTCCATGTCTTCCTATTTGTTGAATACATTACAGTACAGGTTTTCATACTACTGTGTAATTAAACTTTTGATTTCATTAGGGTTTGTTGCAATGTCCTCTGCTTCATCCCTCATACTTGCAATTAACATTTGTTCCTTCCTTTTTTTGGTTAGGTTGGCTAGTTGCCTATCAATTCTGTTAATTCTTTCAAAGAACCAACTTTTTGCTGCATTATTTTTTTCCATAATTTTCTTGTATTCAATCTCCTGTATGTCAGCTCTAATTTTTATTATTTCTTTTCTTTTGCTATTAGTAGGATTGTTCAGCCTGCTGAATGGTTGCCTGTTCTTCATTGGTTAAGCTGGGGACGTTTTCCTCTAAAAATTTCCTCACTATTTCCTCTGTTGTATTCTTTGTTGTGCCTTTTTTCAGGCAGTACAATTATTCTAAATTTGTTCCTCTTCATAGCATCAGACATAGCTCTCAGGTTTTCTTCAGCTTCTCTGATTGTAGTATTTGATGGATTCTCCCATTTATTGAGGTCTCCTTGGCTATGCTCTAAGTCACCCACATGTCTCTCTGCCTCCTCAAGTCTGTTAACAAAGTCTGCTATTTCACGACTGGATTTTGTTATTTCATCCCTTAAGTCTTTTATTTTCTTTTAGTATGTTGCCTTTATCTCCTCTAACATTTCATCCTTTTTCTGCTTTTCTTCCCTCATCTCCTGTATAACTCCAAGCAGCATTCTGAAAATTTCTTTCTGTGGCCAGTAAAATATCTGCTTCTTCTATGCATATCATTAAGTTTATGACTTCTTCCAGCATTGTCTTCTGTTTCTCCTGTTTTTTTCACTGAGGCAGTGGCGTGGGTTGCTGTTTATGTTTTGTTTTTGAGGAACCCAGTTTCATCATCTAGATTTGAAGAGCTCTGGGCTCTCTCTTGGAGGACTCATGTGTGCTACTGCAAATTATCTGCAGGCAGCAGCACTGGGGTGGTCAAGCTATTGTAATATCTTCTTGTGGTTTCACTCGTAACCTAGATGACCAGTATTCTGACATTTGGAATATGTGTGTTGAATAGTCTGCTCTCATGGTTGCTGGTTAGGTGGTTGTGGACCCACAAGGGTGGCACTTCACTGGCTTATATCTAGTACTTGGTGTATCTCACAGCGCTTGGAATTCCTCTCTCTTTACTTTTCTCTTACAAAAATACACTTTGCTGGATTTGGGGCCTTTCTGGATACACTAAAATAATCCACGTAGCACAGTAGTTAAGGGTTGGGCTGCAAATATCAAGAAGAACAGCCTGAAACTGTCAGGAATTCTGCATGAGAAAGAGGCTTTCTGTTTGTGTAAAACAATCTTGAAACTTAGAATTCTGTCCTGCCTTGCAGGGTTGCTATCGAGTTCACTTGATGGTAGTGACTTTTTAAAAAATTTGGATAAGCTTGGATGATTTATTTCAAGATCCTAAATTTAGTTTTATTTGTAAATCTGTCTTCAGGGATTTAATATACAGGTAACTCTTTTGGGGAGTGTAAGGGTGGGTTGATACATCATTCATTATGTTGTATAATACTTATACAACTTTCTAAAATACACGTGTACTCGTTTCCTTTGAAAGGGAGAAGTTAGAAAGCATTTTTATTTCTTGCAAAGTCTAAATATGCTTGTTGTTAAACAAAAATTTTTAGCAATTCAATTTTACTAGGCTAGGTTTTAAGAAGTCAAAACATTTGTAGAGAAATATTGGGAATGAAACCATAAGATCGAAATACTTCTACAGATATACAGGACATACAGACTAAATTTCATTCAAAATGATTGAAATAATTGAGACTACCCTTCTATTTTCAGAAGAGAGAGATGGATCTGTTGAGGTGTCAGGGAAGGCCAAATATGAAATCTCCTAAGAGGCTAGATTGGATTCAAGTCCTATATCGTTAATAATAAGTAAAAGCACATAGTTAGATAAACACTGTTTCAAAACTGATGATCACATTGAGAGTATGGAAGCTCTCAGAAGAAATCAGATTTTGAGATAATGGAATGAAGAGTTTTATATAAGCAAGAACTAATAGAAAAGATTTCAAAGCTTGAGATAAATTATTCTGTTCAGAATAGACTCTCTTTCTCACTTCCTAAATGATGCCAAGCAGCCAGTTCAATTTTTTCTTCTGTGTATATATTACCACATAGATATGCGAGCAAATGGTCGAAGCATTAGAAATAGAAGAAGGTTAGGTAAGACATCAGATATACTAATGTTGTAACCTTGTTTGATAAAAGCAAAGAGCACCTGAAGCACCAACTGATGAAGACCAAAGACTTTAACCTTCAGAATGATGATATTTTAGGGCAAAGAAAATTAATACTCTCCAAGGTGGACCAATAAATAGGAAGATGATAAACACAGAATATTATGAAATTGTTAAGAATATTTTTAGTTGAACTCACAATCATTACCCAGGACATCCAGTGAAGTATTAATTGAATCAGTTACAAATTTTTTTCTTTAAAGTTTTACAAAGCATAGGTGTCTTGTTAAGAACTGAAGTCCGACTGATGGCAGGGATGGCATGTGAAAGTTGGTCACTTTATGAAGAAGTCAGTAGAAGAATTGATTTATTGAATGATGGTGTTACCAAAAAATATTGAATGTATCAGGAATCCCTCCAAAAATGAACATATTTGTATTGGAGGAAGAATAGACGGATAGGCCTTAAAAGTGGGGATGGTGAGACTCTGCCTCAAGTGACATGGATAGGTTATCAGAAGGAACCAGTGACCCTTCAGGGTATGAAGGATATCAGGATCTATAAAGTTGGATTCAGCAAAAGACAGGAACATTCTATGTGAGAGGAATGAATAAGTGTGAGGGTGACACTGGACCAGGCAGTATTTCTTTCAGTTATTCAATGAGTTGCTCAATCAGAAATTGCTTCATAGGCCTAACAATAGCACACTAGGAATTTATTTCATGTGCATATTCATAGAGAAAATATTCAGATATTTCATAGCAAAATAACCTGTATATTTATAATACCATAAAATACAGATATTATTTGGTTAAACAAATAATTGGTTAAACAAATATTATTTGGTTTAACAAATCTCAGTCTATCTGCATCTACCTTCCCAGTCCATTTCCAAAAAGGCTTTTTTATCTCAAAGACAAATTCTTGTCCTGGTATCAAAGGATACTTTCTAACCATAAGACCCAAAGTTTAACATAAGGCTGTGCACCTCATGTGAATCATTGCTGATGGAGACATTCCACTTAGAAATAAAACAATTTACTTTACTTTTCTAAGCAGAGCCTTATTTAATAAGCCTTGAATGTGCTTTTGGTGATCGTAAGCTCTCCTCTGACAAGATTGCTTTCAATGTTATTTCAGACAAACCTAAAGCTCATTGGAAAAATAAAATTTCAAAATATATTTTTGTGTTCCTTTTTTACTTACAAACAACATAGCACAATGCATTTTAATGTACTTTTTGAGGTGCTTTTTCTGCATATTTGAATCTTGGGACAAAACTAATAAAAAGGGACATGCTATTTGAGCAACTGCTATTTGAAAAGAAAAAGGGCCCCCATACTAAAATGCATGCCACTTTACATGTTTTTATTATTTCTTTCACATTTTGGATTACCAATATTTATAGATGCAGGAACATTAGACTTTCTAACATATCTCCCCCCTCAACGGTAAACAACAGTAAAAGCTTAAAATGCAGCAGAGAGGAAATAATAAAGTGCCTATTCCCATAGGAGTTACAACTTTGAAAGCTCTAAGGAGCAGTTCTACTGCATCCTGTGGTTGCTGGGACTCAAAACCAATAACATTGTGTACCTACGGTGCAAGCAAGGTACAAAGACTGTAGCTTGTAAAAGGGCCATACTAAGGAATTCACAGCAATGTACTCTCAAACTGAAATACAAATTGATGGTACCAAATTCATCAGATACCAACTGAGTAATCTGATTTTAACATATTTTATCTTTGCATTATAATTCAAACACACATTATATAAAATAATATGTCATAGGAATGCGACATTTTATGTACTATTTTATCATTTTAAGTATGTATTTCTAATTTTATAATGATTGATGATACTGAAATTAAAATGATTTATTTCTGTTAATTGCTAGACTACTTAAAATAAGACTTAAATGACCAAATATATTTTAGTTACTACTTTAAAGACATTTTGCAACAAATGAACTGGAAAAATTCCAAATTCATGTTTATGTTCTATTTTTATGACATTTTGCAAAAACACATTAGAAAACTCTGGTTTCATCTGTCTCTGTTTGTAGTAAGAACAAACCAGAAAACACAGTTTGGGCAATGTTTTCTGACTGTGAGAAATCCAGACAAGCTTATATTTCCTCAAATGATGATAGTTCACTAAAACCATACAAAGAGATTATTAATTATAGGATTTTGCAGTGTAACCCTACAATCAGGTTTTCTGTAATAATAACATCATACATTGCAGTGCTGTACAGAAAAACATCTCCAATGATCAGACTCTAACTCTAGTACTGACTCTTGAGATGTGTCAATCTGAAAAACCATTATTCCCAGTATTTAGCTGTTTAGTTTTCATATGTGTTAGTCCAGGTAGATTAGAGAAACAAATTCACAGACATGTATATGTATATAAGGGAGTGGTTTGTATACAAGAAGAATGGAACACTGAGAAAGCATCCCAATCCATCCAGTCCAAGGTCATAAGTCCAATATTAGCCATATATCCAATACCAGTCTACAAAGTCTGCTTCTGACTCATGAAGCATGTGCGATGACACCAGGACAATCACAGCCCAGTGGGTGCAGAGTCTTGTGTATCCTGCATCAGTAGAAGCATCCTAGCGCTGACAGGAGTCTCCCCATGGCTCCTCCTTTCCAGGGCTCAGGGCCCATCAACAGTTTCCAGTGGCAATGGAAGCATCTCAGCCCTGGCAAGGGTCTCTCTGTGACTTCTCTGGCTTCAGAGGTCTGGTTCCATCAGGGTAAGCACATGTGGCTTCTCCTCCAGTTCCTAGGACTCAGGATCTATGTTGTCATCTTGTCAGTTGAGCGTCTCCCTGGAACTCAACTTTGTGTCTTGTCAGTAGTGCATCTCTGAGGGACTAAGTGGAGTCTCTGTCCTCCAATTGGGACATACCATGAGACTTTTCAGAATTCTCAGGAGAAAGCCATGCCCACATGGAGACCTCATTGGCTATCTCCAGATTGACAGGTTAGACTCCAGTGCTGGAATTGACACAGGTCAGTGACGGCCACATCGTACATTTCCATACTGCTGATGTGTAACTGCCATTCCAAACCACTTGCACCAATTTATATTCCCACTAGATAGATAGGTTTTATTTTATCCATACTCTTTCTAATACTTATTATTTTTGACTGAAATTTTTTAAAAAGTATACCCAACCAGGAGAGAGGGAAGTGGTATCTCACTGTGGTTTCGTTTTGCATTTCTTTCTTTTTTTTTGGGGGGGGGGCGGGTGGGCATCACTGCCCCCTGGTGGGAGTGGTAGGACGAGCCTTGCTCCTGGAGGACTGCTGCTGGATTTGAACCACCAAGGCAGTGGGCTGCAGTCCTGCACTCAACCACTATGCCACCGGGGCTCAGCCTTGTTTTGCATTTCTGTAGTGGTTAATGATATGCAAAATCTTATCATGTGCCAACTGGCTATTTGTACACCAGTTTTGAAGAAATGTCCAACACATTGTCCATTTATTCAAGGAGTGAATTTTGTGTCTCCATGTTTTTGAAATCGGTATGTCCTGGCTATGCCCTCTGCATCGACAAGGGATCTTGCAGGGAGCCACTCACTAACTGTTTGATAACAGAAAAAGTCAAACTTATTTTTAGAAGAGTTTTACATTTCTTGTTGCCTTCAGTTCAGTGTTGACACCTTCATTAGTAGGTGTCTCACAAGTGAATTAATATATCTCACAAGTGAATTCTCAAACATTATCTCCACTGATAATTAATAATTGCAACTAATTGTCATATTTTATATTAATAATAAATAAAATCTAATCTTTTTTCAGGTTTGTTTTTATTTCCACTTGTATCCTATCTTTGGTATTATAATTCTTTATCTCACACTATAGATATCATTTTGGATATTGATTCAATTTTCCCTTGCATTTGTTAAGCTCTCTTGGCTTTATTTGACAAGCATCTTTGTTTTCTAGCAAATAATTATTTTTTTTTAATTTCTTGACTGAATTAAAATATATTTTCTGCCAAGTTATAAAATAGGCTTTTTTCATACTTGCTCTTACAGCTAAAAGCAGCAATTCAGACACTTGAATCTGTATCAATTGCATACATTGGAAATTTTAATTTCAAATGAAGCATCTCTGAAATACTATACACTTAAATTTTAATTTAGATTTTTGTTTATGCCTGATGTGTTACATACAGTTTTCACTCTTTCGCACATATATCACAAATAAAAGTGTAGCTTTAAGAAAAAGCAGAGCATAATTTGTATCCGTCATGATAAACCTTAGTCATTCTCCTTAGTAATTCTCAAAGCTTCTAGGTATCATTGAGTTGGTTCAGACTCACAGTGACCTTGTATGCAGTAGAATCAAATACTGACCAATCCAGCAAGCTCCTCGTGATTGTCGCTATCCTGGCTTCAGTCCATTTTCATAGCCATTGTCAGTCTGTCTCCTCTAGGGTTTTCTTTGTCTCTGTCTCGCTACTGGGTATGGTGTCCTTTTACAGCGATTGGTACCTCTTTATGATATATCCAAAATAAGCTAGACAACATCTGACCAAACTCCATTCTAAGAAACATCATGGCTGTACTTCTTGCAGAACAGATTTGCTCATTCTTTCCATTTTCACATAGAAAATGAAAAAAAAAAAACCTTTAATTCCCCCCCCAAATATCATAATTCAAAGGCACTAATGCTTTTTTGATCATCCCACTTCATGGTCCAGCTTTCGCATGCAAATAAGGTGAATGAACGCAGCATGACTTGCATCAGTGGCACCTTAGCCTTTGATGTGACACTTCTGCAGTTGAATACTTTTTTTTCCGGGGGGGGCATCACTGCCCCCTGGTGGTCGGGGGAGCTACCCATACAGTTGAATACTTTAAAGTGATCTTTTACAGCAAATTTCTCCAATGGGGCATGTATTTTATTTCTTGACCACTGTTTACATGGGCATTGATTATACATACAATCAAAATGAAACCCTTGGCAACTTCAAATGTCTCTCCACTTGGAGTGACGTTACTTATTGGTCCAGTTGTGAGGATTTTAAATTTCTGCTGGGGTGTAATCCATCCTGGGTACTACAGTATTTCTCCAATAAATCTTTGACTGAAGGCTAAAATAAATGACCATTAAAAAGTTTGTGAAAAGTCTCTGAGATATTACTTGAACTACACTTTCATTATTCCTCAAGAGCTAGTAATTCTCAGTTGCATCCTATAATGTTTCAAAAAATTATCTTATTGTAGTGTTTTGTTTTATTTACAGATTTCAATCTTGAAGGTTATACCTAATGGCAAAATAAGCTCCTGTCAGTGTTTGTGCCTCCTGTTTATGAAGGCATCACCCCTTATTCCCATTCTACTGGTCCGCAAGCCACAGCTCAGAAATCTTCAGTATGATGCAGGAACGGAGGCTTGGGTGTAGAGCCCTTAACGCAAGACAATGCAAATGCCATTTACTAGCAATTTTTCCCCCATTAATGAACAGTACTTCAGGGAGTGCAAAGGCAAGAGGCATATAATTTCTCAACTATTTAAATTGCTAATTAGATCTGTACAGGAGGTGTATTCCTAATGCAGACAATTACAAGGGCTCCTAAGTGTTTGCCTTACAGTTGCTAATTACTGCAGAAGCCAATTAATTGCTGTTGACTTTTTGTATTCTTTTGCATATCGCCAGTTAATATTTACATTTATAATGAAGACAAAATTGGCAAACACTGTGTCATTTTGTAATGAACAATTCCAGTGTCTAAACAATGAACACATTATCCTCATTTGTGCCTGAAGAGTGCAGCTGATTAGCATATGTTCTGTGCATGCTAGAACACTGCTCTCTTTTCTCAAGAGTAAAATCAACACTTAGACACAGGACATACAGGTGCACTGTCTCCTGGATTCTTGGAATTGGTTCCCACCATATGTCATACAGCAGGGAATGAAAAAAAAGCATGGTTATATGGAAATAAAAGGTAGAAGTTACCTGAGGTTTCCCATATGAGGTAAGTACAAAGAGAATGGGCAATCTTTGTGTTCACATGTAATTCTTCTGCTTACCTCTGCATGAAGAAAGTTCTCCTTTTCTGAGACCTCTACCTCTATCAAAAGGCCAACTAAAAACCAAACCAGATTCTAACTCCCAGTGACCTTGTGTACGTCAGAATAGAAGTGCTAATGAGATTTTCTTGACTACAATCTTCATAGGAGTACAACACCAGGTATGACTTCTGGGGGACCACTGCAAGAGATTGAATTGCTAATATTTTGGCTACTGACTTAGAACAAGCCGTCTGTACAATTCTGTGACTGTAGCAGGAAAAGGTAATTATTTTTAAGATCTTGAGTACTGCAAGTCTGCTGTTCAAACCCACCAACCACTCAGCAAGAGAAAAACGAAGATGCTTGTTCCCATAAAGTTTCAGAGTTGTGGATAGGATTAGTGTTACTCAGAATCTAGCCTGGACACTTGGTTCGAGTTTTGTGTTGTTATGAATTCTAGTTTGGTGGGGTCTCTAATGGGTGTAAATGATTAATGCATCCAGCACTAATTTCCAAAAGATTTGAAGTTCAAACCTACACAGAGGCACCTAAGAAAGAATAAAGGTCAAGTTGTCTATGTCGGATCAATCACTGAAAACCTTATGGAGCACCCTTCTTTTCTGGCACACATTGCTATGAGTAGGGGTCAAAAATGACAACAAAGTCACAATCACAGAGTCAATCTCAACTCATAGTGTTGGCAACAGTTTTGTTGTTTTATTTTGTCTTTTTCAGTTCTGAAGTCAAACGCTAATAGGGAAAACACAAAGATATCACCATGTTTTTGTAGTAGGGATGGTGGCAATCGGACCAGTGGAGAGCATCAGTGTTTGATAAAGGAATAGTACTTGTTTGTGCTTTGAGCATTTCCCACCCCTTCTTCCCCTATATTGCTGTAACACTGTGATCGGTCTTCTTTCCCTTCTGGTGTTTTTGAGCTCAATCTAGTCTGTTTTAGAAATTATTTCCTGTCTTCTTTAGCAAGCAGTTTTTTGTTTCCTTTTACTAAGAGCAATGCAAGTATTTTCGAAGTCTGACTGGGGAATATGGCATGACCCCATGGCCCAGAGTACTGTGCTTTACGAATTTTTTGGCTTTTATGAAGTGATTTATCTAGATTCCTTATATTAACATCTGAAGAAAAGGCTGATGAATCCATTTCCAGTATTGGAATTACTATCACCATAAGCAGAAACAAAAAAACAAAAAACACAGTTGCAGACCACATGTACACACACATGTCAACATTTGTCTTTGTTTTCACCTGCCAAAGGGAGCTGGTTGGAAATAATTCTTTTCTTAACCAGCATATTTGTCAGAGTGTGTATTGTAAACAGCAGGGGCCTGAAGTGTTTTTGTCAACCAGTTTTCCAACAGTGAAAACATAACTTTCATTCGCAACAACCCCTGGGCACTGGAGACAGAAGAGAGTTGGAAATTGACTTCTGGAACAAACAAAACTTCCTCCTGCCTCATTGAGGTTAGATTCCTCATATTTTGCTACTTACCCTCTTACACTCTAGTCTGGCATGGGATACAGGAGCTTGGACCCAAGGCAAATGTTATACTATGGGAATAATTTAGCTTTCATGAATTAAAAGGCAAAACAGACCACAGTTCTGAAAAGGAGGAGAGAGCCTGTAGCCAGTATAAAAAATTTCAAAGGAGGTTTGTGATGAATATTTAATCACTTGATATCCAAAAAATAAAAAGCATTCTCTTTTCTTGATGCATACATTGTCATCATAGCCAGTTAAAAGCCTGCAAATGGAATTCCATTGAATATAGAGCTGGGATTATTATGAAAAAACATTCAGTAGACTATTTGTACAACATGGAAACAATAGACATAAATCTCCTAAGAGAATAGATAATAATAAGATGTAGCACCATAACTGAGAAGTGACGCTGCACGCACCACCCAACTGCCAGATTGTTGTACTATGGTGACATATACATTGGTACAATATATGTATCCGGTATATGTGGAACCTATGCCTCCAGTATGACAAACAGCAGCAAGGTCTTCTCTGGAATGTACAGATTAAAGCCAAGTATGAAAAAAGGCCTGAAATCTACTGTGAAACATTCACCAGTAAATACTTTATGGGTAGTAGAAAAATATTGTCTAATATGATGATGAATGATTGCACCCTAGTTTGGGAGGTGTTCAAATGTAGCACAGAACTGAGCAATATTTGTTCCCTTATACAGAAGGTTGCCAACAGTCAGAGCCAATTGACTTGTAAGAAACCACAACCAGCTTCGAGTATCATTGTTTTGTTTTTAATATAATTATCATTTTGTATCATTTTATTTTCAATAATGATTCTGCTTAATATAACAACCAGATTTCAAAATTTTTAAATTGTTTTGTGAGCAGGTGCAAATTGATGTTGGCATGTCATATATAAATAGGTGATACCAGGATTCTTTCTACTACTTCCTCATAGAAAGGATTTTTTTACCCATTTATAGCAAAAGTTTCAATATTTGCTTTTGTTAGTGGTTGTCAAATTGAATAAATAAATAAATAGATAATGGTTTTACTTAACAGTTACTTCTCTCTGGCTAATGAGACATGAATATAAGAAAAATTGTAGTCCTATATCTTACAGTATAGAAATATCTGAGTAAGAAAAAAAAAAGAATTATCTCCAATCTTATATATGCTTATAGAATCAACATGGATGAAATTACCAAAGATTAATTTTGCATTATTTCCCAAGGTGTTTTAATTGTTCTAAAGAAACCCTTGACTTACAATAATTTTATTCATTTTACTTTAATATTTTATTCAGTTTTGGTAAAAGTTATGCCATTAATTAGTTTCTTATTTACAATTTCTACACATGATATTCATTGGCATTGTTTAGATTTTCTGCACTGCATCAGCATTCTCATTTTTTCCATTCTGGTTGTTCCATTTCCATTATTCTTGTTTCCCTCTCCCACTGACCTTTCCATCTTTGGTTTAGTGTAAATGTTGATTTTTTGTTTTAAGTAGATGATAATTTGTAGATATATTATTACATATAAAAGGATCATAACATTTGTAGATAATGTTAGATTATGAGGCAATCTGTCGCATAATTTAAAAGGTATCCTCTAGTAATCTTTTAAAGAGCTCTGTGTAGTGTGCTGAATTGCTGAATTCAAATCAACTCAATACAAAAGTTTGGCTTTTGCTTTGGAAGATTAGCTTCAGATCAGTATTTAAGGAGTATCTACTTAGGTCAAAATATAATAACTTACCATTTTTTCTCCATTCAGCCCATTTCAAGGTTGTTTCTATTTAAAAAAAAAATGAGAGGAATAAGCATGGATTAAGCTCCAGGGGAAATTACCTGACCATATACAGAATGCATTGGAAAGTTAATTGTTGCAGATGCAGCTAGGTTAAAATTTATCACTCTTTCTTTATAGTCGATTATATTTGTTCTAGTCTTATTATTTTCTGCTTTCTTTCTATTGATGTTTTATCTGTTTTACTTTGTTATTCTTGGTAGTTTCATTGTTGTTGCTTGACAGGTAAATCTACAGAGACAATAACTGAATTAATGATCCCTAAAATGGGTATTGTGTTAGTCCGGGTTGACAAGAGAAACAAATCCATGGAAACCCATATTTGTATAAGAGAGAGAGTTATTTAAAGGGTAGTTGTACATTAAGAAAGCATCCCAACCCAGACCAGTCCAAGCCCATAAATCCAATGTTAGCCCATATGTATGACCCCAATCTATAAAGTACTCTTCAGATTCAGGATGCACATGCAATGATGCCAAATGAAGGATGATCACAGACCAGTGGGAAGAAATTCTTTGGATTCAGATCCACTGTAAGCGTCCCGTCTCTGACAGGCGTCTCTATGTAGCTTTTCTGGTTCCAGAGGCCTGCTTCTACCAGGGTAGGTCCATGTGGCTTCTCCTGCTCAGGGTATTAGTGTGTGTTGTCAGCTACAATGTCTCCCAGGGGGTAATCAGAGAGAGCGTGTCTCACATCTCCAAGGAGGAAAAATCAGATTTCACAGAATTCTCAGGAGAAAGCCATGTCCAATACAGTGGGCTCATTGGCTATGATCCAATTGACAGACTAGACTCCACCCCTTCACTCTTAATCCTATCAAGTCCCAAATTGACACCAGATTATCTAACCATCACAGGGCGCTGATAGCAAGGAGTACAAGTCGTGAGCAACACAATCAATCATTAGTTAATGCTCTTTGACATTTTTGAATGCTCAGTTTATTCACTTCAAACACATATCAAACAATTCTAAAATTCATTGAAGTTATTAACTGGGGGTAACACACAAGTAGTTCAGCAACATAGTCCTATCATAGTCCTTCATCAGTGTCCTCATCCCACCTGGCTATCGCTGAAGAGAACAGGAGGAATTGATGTCTCTTTGGTCCCTAGCTCTCTGAATTTTCAGCCTCTCTTCCCAGGTATACAGAAGCAGTTCAGCTTGACATTTGATGTCAGCCAGTCTTAGCAGGGTTCCCCAAACTTTCTGGGGCAGTCTCTAGTCTACTTGTTTACTTCATTTGGGTTAATTCAGCATTCTTGTTGGATTTGGTGAGGCTTTTCTTTTCTATCAATATGAAGTTTCCTGTGTTCATTCCTTTTCTTCCAAGGCAGTTCCACATCTTACAAGGCAGTTCCGCATCTTGCAAGGTAGTCTTATATTGCTCTCGTCTGTACAAGATTGAAAAAAAAGTCCCAAAACTGATTGTGGTGATGACTGTACAAGTCTTCTTGATATGATTGAAAACTGAATTGTATATATGCTAATAAAACAGGAAAATTAAATACAATAATGAACATCTACAGGTGATAGTCTCATAGATTCTCTAGGTCTCTGCTGATTCATATGTCTGACTCCTTTTTGTTCATTATTTTGAATTTTGTTCTCCAGTTTAATCAAATTTTTTCTGACCATCTATTGTGACTACAGTCAGAATGCCCAGCAGTGGTAACCAGGCATCATATAGTTCTTTTGATTTTTGATGTGAGAAGATCAGTTAATGAAGCAATGTGGTCTTGTAGACTGACTTTTTCATTGACACTTTGGTTCCTTATTTTTCTTTTTGTTTTAGATTAATAGAGATTAACCATATTTTAGGCATTTAAAATTTTAAGCATCAATTAAGTCAATCAAAATAATTTCATTCTCGATGATAGTAAGACATTACACCTATTTCAATCTGTGGTTGATAGATAATCTCATGTCGACTTGAGAGTGTTAAGAGTGAAGGGGTGGAGTTTAGCCTATAAGTCAGACCACACCTTGATTGTAGGGTGCCTAAAGAACATGACTCTCTGGAGGTCAACCTTCCTCTCTTTCTGCTCCATCTTCCTGTGGACCATCCACATGGAGCCATCCTGAGAACTGGAAGAGTCTTGGAGATGTTTCTACCACCACTGGATCAAGTCTTGCTGACTTGATCACTGGCCTATGATCTTCCTGAATTTTGTATCATTCATGTGTCCCGTGAGTCTGAAGAGGAATTTGCAGACTACTATGGGACTTATGGGCTAATATCAGACTTATGTTCTTTCTATGGATTGGGCTGGGATGTTACTCTTTGATATAAAGCTCTTTTTTACACATATATGGGGGCCATTGAATTTGTTTCTTTAGTCCACCCAGCTAGCATACTGCCCATGCAGAAAGATTCAAATAGCCTACTGAATGTTGTGAATTTAAAGTATTCATAAGCACTCTAACAATTTGCACTATGCAGTCTGAGAATAAGACAGAGAGTGTGGTGAGCAACATAGTGGTAAATTTAGAGGTCAAGATATCCAACTCTTCATATATCAAAATGCATACCTTCTGCTGGTGTAAGTATCTGTGTGTACTTGTGTCTGTGTTTGTATATAAGAGTAGAAATAGGCCCCAAAGGGCTTTCAATGACTGACTTTTCAGAAGTAGACAACCAGGTCTTTTGAAGCAACTTTTGGTGAACATGGACCTCCAGTTATAAGTAGTTTTTATCTAACTGCCTAGTTTTTGGTGAATACTTCCATTTTATAAAAATGGAAAATTATTTAATAAAACACATTCCAGGCAATAATGTCATAAATGTTGTCCTTCATCTAAGATATCATGAAATATCTTAAGAACCTCCTCTATCTGTGGCTTGTGAACTGAACTCATTTTCAGAAAGGACCCGAAATGAGTACTCACAGTGTAAAGATGAGCATACTGGGCCTCTTAGTTAAGCAAAACCAGTCTCAGAAAAATTTACGTAGTATAGTATTTTGATTCTCTAAGTTGCCAGAACATGGCTCATTATACTGAAACTTTTCTCTTTCTCTACTTACTTATATGTTAAATTTCATGCCCTAATTATGCCAAAAGTAATCAGAATTAATAACATTGGCTTCTTGTTATTCTTATTTCATATCTTTATAAAAACAATTTCTCATCTGATGAGGCCACACTTCTGGTTTCACTTCTGATGTTTCACTGATGCAAGGACACTGTGATCAATCAACTTCCTATGTAATTTCACAACCTAAATGTGGAACATCCATCAAACTATTGTTCCTGTTTTCTCTCTCTAGGCTTTACTCTGTCCCCTCTTTCTTAAGAATTAGCAGGCAGGCTCAGCTCATCCATGTTTCACAGGAGTTTTTGGTTTTTCTTCAGGTACACAACTGCATTTCGCAGCTGCACTGGGTTTTCTCCTTTTCCTCTGCCCTTTTTCTGTTGCCTTCCCCCTTCCAGCTTTCTCTGACAAGGCACAGCAGGTTTTACAGGGAAAGATCCAGGAGTAATTAAATCCTCATTTGATGTTGTTATTAAAATGAAATTTAATGGAAGTACAAAAACGGGCTATTTTGGAGAAAGAAAAAAAAAAAGAAATCCCCAGAAGGAAATAAATTGCACACTTAATTGACCTAAATTCTCCCACTGCATGATGCAACCCAGGCTAACTTCCTGCCCCTCTGCCCGTTTCTCCCTGTGGACGTCTCAGCACTCTTCCCCGACTCCCTGAGCTGGAAAAGAATGACATGATTTAGGTTGAATGAAAGGTCAGTTGGAGAGTCTCCAGCTGGCTGTCCAGTTAACTAAACTATAAGAATCAAGGGTTTAGGGCTCTCTTTTAAATTCAATTTCCCGTATTGTCACTAACTTGAAGTTATGGATGTGTGAATTTCTTGTTAAGTTTCCTTGGCGGTGTCCCCAGTAGAGTGAACCCTCCCTCAGACATCTCATCTGTGCTTTGTTCTCACCCAGTATGCTCTTTGTTTGGAGTCCGCGGTGATGGATGCATGTGGCAGGAAAAAATAAAAAAGCCCTCTGAAATCATTCAAACAGAAGGAACAGGAGAGGATTAGAGGAAACCAGCTGGCTGGAATGAAATTGGCAGGGTTCGGCCAATGAAAGTCGACTTGCCAAGATTTAGTCTTCTGTTAGGTCATCTGTTTCCTCCTAACTAAACAACTCTTGGATATTTATAGACATAAATGAATTTTTATTCTCTGAAATAGCCAATAACTTGTCATTTCTGGTATTTGAATGTCAGTCATGGGGAAAATCAGGGACTTGTATATAGAACACTCGAGTTTAGTCTCCTTCAAGTGGAAAACAAGGAGCAGAGATATTATTTTTCTACAGCGAGAGTGCCAAGCCAAAACAGAATTTGTGGAGACTTTATATAGTTGGCAGACATTCTACATATTGCTGGACAGCTGCACATTATTTATACGACTTTCCAAAGTTTAAGGATTTTTTAATATGTACATTTCCAGCCCTCTAACTTCAGACTTGCAAATTACCCGAATACTCCACAATCAATTCAGATGACACGGAATTTTTGTTGTGTGGAGGTACATTGGAAAACAGTGTGGGGAAATCGTGTGTGAGTGTTTCTGATGCAATGATGTGCTTATATATACAATGAGAAATATATAGAAGAATATGTGGGTTTATAGAAAAAGTTTTATTTTAGAAATATTTTTGTTGAATTAACAAATTTTAATGATCCCTGTCTTTACTATGTTTCCACGACTTTGAGGAATTTGTATTTTGAGGAATGCGATAAATTTTAACGTCAAGAGTATGGTGATGGGTAAGGATCATTTGACCAATAATTATAACTAATCTTTCAGATGGCACACCAGCAAGGTCTCTATATTTTCTTCTTGTCATGCATTTCTTCAGTGCATGGTAGTGCTTGATAAAATAATTTTTAATTATTTTTGAGGCAAAAATATTCATTCTGTGGAAAATTAAGAAATTTGTAAAAGCTGACAATGTTATGAACTGGTAGTTTGAAATATATACAGAAAACATGATTAGAAAAAACAAACAAAAGAAAGCAAAAACAATAAAACATGCTTCATAAATAGATTGCTATGTCTTATTGAGTCAATTCTGAATCATAACTGCACTATACAACAATTATTTTATACAACAAAGTAGATTTGCCCTCATATAATTTCCTAAACTATAATTTTTTTGTTCTTTTATTTTTTTAAGTTTTTTTCTAATCATTTTATTGGGGGCTCATACATCGTTTTTCACAATATATAAATAAGCATACTCGTCAAGCACCCCCACATGTCCACTTCTATTATTGTTCTCCAATCGTCCACCTATTCCCTTAAGTCCCTAGTATCGGCTTTTCCATTCCTTCCCCTCTTCCCCTGGTCTCTCCTCCCCTCCAACCCTCAATACTTTATACATTGTTATTGTTTTGTCATATCGTACACTGCCCGACCTCTCCCCCAACCCACTCCTTTGATGCCTGTCCTTCAAATAGGAGCTTGTGTATATATCCTTGCTGTTGGTTCCGTCTCTCTAATCCCCCTTCTCTCCATCCTTCCAGTATCTCCAATCTAACCATTGGCCTGAAGGGGCCCATCCATCCTGGTTTCCCCATATCTCCAGCTCCCCTCTATGCCAGTGTGACTTCTCCAGTCCATCTGGATTTGCACGGTAGAGTTGGGCCCATGATGGTTGGAGGGAGGAAGGCTTCAGGAACTAGAGGAAACTTGTATGCATCATCACTGCCTGGCTGCCCCCCGACTGGTCTGTCTCCTCCCCGTGACTCCCCTGTAAAGGAGTGACCAATTACCCACCAGTGGGCCTTAGGTCCCCACCCTGCTCTCCTCCTCCTATGTAATGATGTGATTCTTGTTCTTTGGTGCTCGATATCTGCTCCCTTCAGCCTCTCTTGATCACGCATGCTGGTGTGCTTCCTGCATGTGGACTTTGCTGTTTCTGTGCTGAATGGTGACTCGATTATCTTCAAGTCTTTGAGATTCCAGGCATTCAATTATTTGTTAGCTGGGTACCATCGTTTCTTCTACTTTGTTTGCCTTTGTATCCATTTGTCATCAGCAATATTGGGAGTCAATTGGTCCATTGATTTTGATTTTTGTTCTTTGATACCTGATTGATTCAGGACCTCATGATCGCACAGGTAAGTGATCTTCTTTTATGGTGGGTTTTGTTGCTTCTGAGCTAGATGGCTGCTTGTTTATGTTCAAGCTTTTAGGACCCCGGATGCTCTATCTTTTGATAGCTGGACCCTTCTGCTTTCTTCACCACCCTTGCTCATGCTCTTACATGTCCTCAATTGGTACATTGGGGATGTGTGCACACAGTGATATATGTTTGTTTTGTTTTGTTTTTTTCCCACCCCATTTGATGTATATTGCCTAGACCTTTTACCACTTTCACCACCATCTGACCACGCTGGCTGTGGTGCTTATTCTGTGTGACTGTGGTCTCTTCTCAGGTAAATGGTCTAATGTTTATCTTCAGGCTTTCAAGGCACTTGATATATCCTTTGATGGCTGGGCACCTTCAGCTTTCTTCACCACATTTGTTTGTGTACCCATTTTACTTCAGTAATTGTGTTGGGCCATTGAGCCTCGAGGAATGCCAAATTCATAGAAAAAAGTGTTCTTGCATTGAGGGAGCACCAGGGTGAGGGCCCAAGGTCCACCTACTGCCCTAATATTTGGCCTATAGATATCCTAAACTATAATTTTATGGGAGCAGATTACCAGGTGTTTCTCTTCCATGAACATGCTCATATATTTGAACTACAGTCTTTTCAACTAGTGAACAATTTTCATCATTGCACCCCATAGGGTTATTTTCAAGACATAGATAATAGCTTAATCTATTCCCTGACAAAATATTTAGGACATTGGAAGTGCGATAACATCATGATTTTCTTCTTCTTCAAATTCTAGAGGCAAGTTAAAATTTTTAACATATACAGGAGCCAGAAAGGTAATCTCATGGGAAAAGAAAACTAGATGTGTTTTAAAGAAAATCTGAGAATTGAACTTGGGGAAACTTTGAAGGCACACACTATGTGTGAGCTTAAGGGAAACTGCTCAGTTTCAACTGCCTGTGTGTTGCTGTGACGCTGGAAGGTATGTCAGTTGTATTTCCAATGCCAGCAGGGTTATGCAAAGTAAACAAGTTTCAGCAGAGTTCCAGATAAAAACAGACATTGAAGAAGGACTTGGCTCCCCACTTTGAAAGAAGGAGCCCCTGGGAAGCCTTATCCATAATCTCAAAACATTGTTTGATACTGAAGGCCTCTTGTCAGAGATAGTGCTGGTGGGTGGTCCTCTGAGACAGGAGAGCACTCACACTGTGACTGAGGAAGAGCTGATTTCTCCAAGTAAAGTCAGCCTTATAATGTGAGCCCATGGAAGGCTGTGGGACTGGATCTTTTAGGATCTTCATTGGCTCATGGGGCATGATGCAAAGTAAATAGAAACAGGTACAAAACTCTGCTAATGATCAGAAGTTGGTAGGTAAAGTGTGAATCTAGGAAAATTGGATGGATGGGTGATAAAGCTGAAGAGTAAAATTCAAGAGTATTAAAACAAGTACATAAGCATTGAGTCCATCCCACCTGAATTTCAAGAACGTCTCCAGAAAAAAAATCTGATTCATTAAACCTTAATGACAGAAGGCCTGCTGAACTGTGGGAGGAAAGCAAGACCATCATTCATGAGGAAAGCAAAAGTTCATTAAAAAAATAAGAAAGAAAGCAAAGATCAAAGTGGATGTCAGAAGAGACACTGAAATTTCCTTTAATCATAGAGCAGCCAAAACAAATAGAAGAAATGATGACATCAAGGTGCTAAATAGAAAATTTCAAAAGGCATCTTTAGAAAACAAACCAAATATTACAATGAAATGTGCAAAGACCTAGAATTAGAAAGCCAAAAGGGTAGGACCTGCTCAGCGTATCTTAAACTTAAAAATTCAGACCTCGAATTGTAGTCTTGAAAGAATCCTGTATTCAATGATCCAGGAAGCATGAAGAGAAGGTGGAAAAAAATATGTGCAGTTGCTGTGTTAAAAGGAACTGCTTGACATTCAACCGTTTCAGGAGGTAACATCTGAGCAAGAACCACTGATGCTGAAGGAAGAAGTTCTCGCTGCAGTAAATGCATGAGCCACAAACAAGATGCCAGAAACTGACAGATTACACATTGAGATGTTCCAGAAAGCTGCAGAAGCACTAGAATCACCTGCTGTTCTAGGCCAGGAAATTTGGAAGAAGCTACTTGGCCAATTGACTGGAAAAGATCTATATTTGTTCCCATTTCAAAGAAAGGTGACCCAACAGAATGTTCAAAATATGGAAAAACGTCATTGATATGGCCCCCAAGTAAATTTTTCTTAAGGTGCTCCAGCAAGGGTTGCAGTAGCACATCCACAGGGAACTGACAGAAGTTCAAGCTGGTTTCAGAAGAGGATGTGGAACAAGGGACACCATGACTGATGTCAGTTGAATGTTGGTTTAAAGGACAAAATACATGCAGATGCACGTAGCATCAGGATCAGAGGAAGGTCTATTGACAGACTGGGCTATGCAAACGACATAGCCTGTTTGCTGCATGCGAGGAGGATTTGAAGCACTTGCTGATGAAGATCAAGGATTGCAGCCTTCAGTATGGACTACAACTCACTGTAAAGAAGACCATAATTCTTACAACTGAACCAATAGCAAACGTCAAGATCGAAAAGAAAAGGCTGAAATTGTCAAAGATTTTTTTTCTGGCTTGGATTCATAGTCAATGCTCACGGAAGTAGCAGTCAAGAGATGAAAAAAGTATTACATTAGGTAAATCTGCTGCATAAGACCTCTTTAGAGTATTGTAAACAAGGTTGTTTGAGAACTACGGTGTGCCTGACTAAGCCACAGTATTCTCCATTGCATCATATGAATATGCTAGTTGGACATTGAATAAGGAAGACAGTAGAAGAATCAACACATTTGAATTGTGGTGCTGGAGAAGAATATTGAGTGCTAAAAGGACAAATTTACCTATCTTGGCAGCACCACAGCAGAGTTCTCTTTGAAGCAAGGATGGCGAGACTTTGTCTTACATTCTTTGGCCATGTTAGGAGAAATCAGTCCCTGGAAAAGGACATCATGTTTCCTAAGGTTGAAGTGCAGCGAAAAGAGAGAACACCTTTGGAGAGATAGATTGACACAGAGGCTGTAAAAAGGGGCTCAGGTATAGGAAAAATTTTGAGGATGACACAGGAATGTGCATATTTCATTCTTTTGTGCATGTAGTAGCTATGGGTTGGAACCAAGCGAATGGTATATAACAGCACATGCACACCATTGTAAACAGTTTGTGTGAACACTAATCAGATGATTGGGCAGTCTATCCATTTTACTGCTTATTTAAGAGAAAATGATCTCAGAAGAAGAAGAAGAATTCCATGACCATCAAAAAAAAAAAAAAACTAGCTAACAGCAAGAGTTTATAAGATCCCTGCCTGAAATAGTGGGCACAGTAGAATCACCAGAGATCGCAGCACCAACTGAGACCACAGGGCAGAGCAGAGAAGAAGTAAATGAATAAGTATATAACCATGATTTCCTTTCATAAGTTATAATCATAAAGGTGTAAAACTGTAAGAATGTAATGGTTGAAACTGATTTCATTGATTACTAAATGAGATTCCAAAAATTTTTCTCTATAAGGATTTAGTGTTCTTTTCTGTTCAGGGAGATAAACAGGTGCTGTCAAGTCAAATCAACCAATTACTTACCTCATAATTTCTAACTTTTATCTATTGCCTCAAAAAATCTTTGCTATCCCAAATGTAATTAACATGATTCTACTATTTTCTAATTATATTTTCAGGCAAATATAGAATTCATTTTAAAGTGGATGAGCTAGGGATACAATTATTTTAAAAGTTCAATTATCTAAGGAGTAAGAAGGCATGATATAGTCCTCTTCCAAATCTGGCTGTAAAACCCACTGTAGGATTATTCATGCCTCTTCGATAGCCACTTTGGAAGGGGTGTGCTTAATACGTCACCATCAATAGGGGATGGACTTTGATCCCTGGGCTCAGAGGGAAGTCCCTTAGAAGAGTTCTAGATTCACAATGAAGTCACTATCAGCAAAAAATAAATTCTTTTTCCACTAAGTCATATTTTGGGGGTTCAATTTGCTACAGAAGTTTTAAAAGCTTATCTTGACTAATGCAGGCACCAAATATTAGCTATAACCACTATCAAAACCAAACCAAATACCACCATCTACTTGATTCTGACTTGTTGTTTTCAGGTGCCATCAGTTATTTTGTCTACGGAACAACCTTTTGCACAATAGAATGGGGCAGTGCTGTTCCCATGCCATCAACACAATTGCTCCTATTCATGAGTCCATTATTGCAGACTCTGTACCAATCCATCTTATTGAGGACATTCTTCCTTTTTACTGTCCCTATATGTTACCAAGCATGATGTCCTTCTCCAAGGACTGCTATGCCCTGACCACATGTGCAAATACTAGTAATAACCCCTTCAAACAAAATCAAACTCACAACCATCCAGTCGATACTGACACATAGAAATTCTATATAGTATTGATGAAAACTGCCAAAGGGAGTCTTGGCAGCATGTTGGTCAAGCATGTAACTACTAGTCAGAAGGTAGATGGTTCAAGTCCATTCAGAAATTCCATGGAAGAAAAATATAGGGTTTTACTGATGAAAAGATCACAGCCTAGAAATCTCACTGGGTCATTTTATTATAGCACGTAGGTCACTGTGAAGCTGAATGAACTCAAAACCAACCAGCAGCAAAAAAAGTGCTATGTTAAGCATGCCTGAGAAACCCCTTTACAGTAACAGTGGGTCATTTGATGAAGGAATTTAGAAGTAAAGAGTGAGATGATTGGGGGGGGCAGATAAAATAATAGAACCTACTACAATATGGCATATGGATGAAATGATAAGAAGCACCTGCAGTAGTGCTGTGGCTTAAGTGTTGACTGATAAGCCAGGGCTGATCTTCCAAACCCATAAATGTCCCTGAAAGAGAAAGAGGAGACCATGTGTTCCATATTTAGTTTAATAAATTCTATATAGGACCACTATGAGTCAGAATTGTCTCAATGTCATTGGGTGATGTTTATTAGGAAACAGTTGGGAGTTGCATAACATGACTAAGGCTATGTTACATAACATGAGTAAGGTTAACCGCTAGTCTATTAACCAAAAAGAGAAAGCTAAGACAACTTAAACAAATCAAAACTCACTGCCATCAATTTGATTCTGATTCATAGAGATCCTACCAGTTACAGGGAACTGTGAGTTTCTGGAGCCATAAGTCTTTACCCGAGGAGAAAACCACCTGTCTGTTTCTGGTTCAAGATCATGGTTTCAAATGACTAACCTTGTGGTTAGCAGCTCAATGGTTCCTTTAAATTACCATAAAGCAAGTTTAAACCAACCAACTACTTTATAGATGTTTCCTGCAATGTACTTACTTTCCTGTCTTATGGAGGCTTCTCTTTTTCCCAGGGTTTTATTCTGGGCATCAGATCTGTGCACAATGCACCCATACTAGCCAACAGTACAGTGGCCTGGGCTGCTCCTCTCTTGATTGCTGTGCTCCTGGCCTTGGGGGGACCACCTTTCACCTCATAGAGACTATGATGTCTACTGCTACAGAGGAAAAAAAGGATTCTTCACTTTTGCAAAACATTTTCTAGTGATATAACATCTAGCATTCCACCTACTCTCTGTTAAAATGAGCTGTGAGGTTTTTCTCTTGGATTTCGCTGGAAGTGTCCTTGAATTATTTATAACAAAGCAGCACCTGCTTGGAACCATTTCCCATTTGACCTTGTGCTCAACAAGCCTTGTCAATGGTATTTCAGGTCAGTGACACTCAGCACTCTTCTCCTCAACTCCCATGAGAGCCGTGGTCTTGAGCTGCCGCTCCCCTTAAAATTATTTTCCATTAACCATCACATTTGTCTAAATAGCTAGCCCCCTAGGTTCCATTAGGAATTGCAGAGTGGCACAAAATGCAAAACACTTGACCACTGAGTCAAAAGGTTGCTGATTTCAGCAAATACAGAGGTCCGTTGAATGAAAAGTCTGGCCATCAGCTGCCTGAATTTGCAGCCTTGAAAACCCTATGAAGAGCTTCTGGTCTGCAGTCCATGGAATCTCCATGCATTTGATCAACTTGACAAACCACCATCAAAAACAACCACGCAGGTTCCTTGTGAAGAGTTGTGTTGGTTCGACTGTTCCGTCGAGTGTGATCAATTCCAGCACCATTTACATTTTTTCTCTTTTCTCTGTTTTAAAAGGCTGAAATTTATGAACATGAATGTGGTGACAAAAAATCAATTTGGGTGGTGGAAAAGACAAGCCAACTCACCCAAATTCAAAAAGAGCTTTGTGCGGGTAAACAAGCAATAACTTCACCTTTTCTTCCTTTGCGTTAACAAAAAGGAACATGACATCTTAGAATAGACAACTAGACTTGTGATTAGGATTCAAAATATTGACTACCTATAGTAAAATAGGAAAAAAAAGATCAACAAGAAGAAAGAAAACACTCAGAAATATAGTCACTTGTAAAGGCTCACTCACATTTTAGTGGAATACTTCCTGTTTTTATTCACCTCGCAAACAGTGTTCACAAACAACAGCAAAGAACAAAAGCTGTGATTTATATTTATGGACAGGTATACATGCACCCTTGCCCTCCTGCTGCCTTCCTCAGCCTCCATACCAGAAGCAATTTATGGAGGCTGGTCTAAATAAACATTAAGGAGGCAAGACCACAAACTGACAGCTAGGAAAATCAATGGTCTCTAGAAACCAGCAAGTAGGATCAATAAAAGAGATTAGGCATTGCAAGCTAGTGTAAGGCCATTACAGGTAAATGTGGCTTGCTCTTCAGCTGACTCTCGGCAACAGGATAAAAACTCATATGAACAGAAGCACCGAGTGAGGAGCCAATGGAGGCTACCCCTGAATAGCAAAGACTAGACGATGACCCCAAAATGAAAGGGATTTATACAGGGGCCTTGGGGAATTTTCAATTCCTTCCCAGCCTTATCTCACACACCTGGGCGGCAGCCCACAGGAAATGGTACGGATGTAACTTTTGTAAAGCCCTCTGCTTTTGCTCGTCATTAGTAAGCTTTCTAGTGATTTATTTATCATCTTCCTGGACACAAGTATTTTATCCCAGTTCTGAGGCAGGTTTTCTCTGCGCATGTCTTAAGCTTATCTCTGTGTGCGCACACGCGCGCATGCGCGCACACACGCACTCGATCTTCACCATCCCTTTAACAGAATTGTTGATACTCAAATACACAAAAATATTGAAATGGTTGCATAGCAATCTTAGTTCCTTTTGTGTGCATCTCAAAAGACAACTCATGAATTGATAACTTACAACTTGGAAGTTAGCTTGCAAGCTCAAAAGGACAACAGAATGAACCCTATGTAATTACATTCTCAGTTCCGCGAGTTACCATCCAAAGCTTCTCACCCAAAGGATGAGAGACTATTATGTTCTTAGAAAGCAGAAACCAAAAGAGGTAAGATGGAGGCAAAATATCTCTGGTATGTTTAGTGGCAGCAAAAAAAAGAGGAAGGCCCTCAAGGAGATGGATTGACACGAGGCGACAGCAATGGGCTCAAGATCAGGAACAAGTATGAAGAGGGTTAGTCCGGCTGGCTGCCCCAGCTGACCATCCATCTGGTCCTGGCCCGGGGGTTAGGGGCAGGGCTCTGGCCTGGGAAGGGGAAGCTGGGAATGCGAGGTAGGATTAGGAATCTGCCCTTTGTAGAGGGGAGGTTGCCTGGCGGGGTGACTTTCTTTCCAGTGACTTTCAGGTGCCAAATCGGGTTTCAGTCTGCTGGGAACAGGGTTATTATGGGGCAGAACACACTCGATGGTACCTAGTAGCACACGATTTAAGGCACTGGTTACTTAGAGTTTGAAAATGCAAATCTTAGCTTTGTAAGATCTATCCAAAATTTTAAAATTATAATAATAGCATGCTTCATTTTGTGTCAGGTTTTCTATGTTATGGATGAGGATAAAGTCTGATGAAAATGTAACTGAACAATGAATGAAGATAAGGAAAGCTGAAATTCAATTTCTTTGAGCACTAGCAGAGGCTTTCCATTGTAATAGGATTGTAATCTAGGAGCAGAAGTGAAGAGAGGCTGACTCTCCTGGTTTTAGTTGATAGGAAGACCATACCATTTTGCAGGCAATGACATCCTTCAGATCTGTGCTGACCTGATAAGGTGATTTGACCAACATGAGGTACCAGAGTTGTGTGAGTTCAATACCTGAATTTCAAGAAATCTTGAAGTTTATTCTCTTGATGCTCTTGAAACTCTGATGATACAATGAGAGTAAACATCGAATTGTTTTCGAACACTGATTGCTAAGTGACTCAGAGACACCGATCAACCGGCCACCACTCTGCTACCCTGCTGTGCTAGCTGACCCACAGATAGGAAGAAGCCCTGCCAAGAGCAGGCAAGCCAAAGCAGACCAGGTGCCTGCTTACTCGCCACACAGAATCCTCTAAGTCAACTGTGGCTGATTTAAATCACTAGGGGATTGTTACAAAACAAAATCTAATTGAATTGCCATTTCAGCAGCTAAACAAACTAATGCCATCATGTAGATTACAATGCATAGACACCATATAGGCCAGAGCAGAACTGCTTTATATGGCGTGCAAGTTTATAATCTTTACAGAGGCATACTACCATATATTTCTCATGAGGAATTGATGGTAGGTTTGAACCTCTGACCTTTGGGTTACTGGATTAGTACTTTTAACACTATATTGCTAAGTCTTCTTCCACATAAGTAAGTGGTGATTATATAGCAATTCTTAATTTTGTCTTCAATTTTCTGGATGAACAGAAGTTTCTATACAACGTTTTCTGTGAACTCGTGGTTCTACACCTTCCCTTTATTTTGTAAGGGTGAAATGGGAATAAAACTCATGTTGGTAATCTCTTGATTATCTTGTCTATTTCTTCTATTGATCTGGGTTTATTGAGATTCCTAACTGCCATTGGGGAGAGTCTAGGGAGAGATTGCTTTTCCAAGAATCTGTGCATGTCTTCCAAGTTGTTGAATTCATTAGAGTACAGTCCTTCACAGCACTGTGTGACGATCCTTTTGATTTTATTAGGGTCTGTTGTACTGTCCCCTATTTCATCCCTCATCCTTGATATTTAAATACGTTCTTGCCTTTCCTTGATTAAATTCTTGAGAGGTTTGTCAATTTGATTTATCCTTTCAAAGAACCAACTTTTGGCTGCATTAATTTTCCATCATTTTCTTATTTTCCTTCTCCTGAATCTCAGACTTAATTATTGTTATTTCTTTTCTTTTGCTATTAATTGAATTGTCTTGTTGATTCTGCTCTAGTTGCTGTAGCTTTTGTGCCAGTACATCAGTTATAAGTCTCTCCTCCTTTTTTCTATGTGCATGTAATATTATGAAACTTCCTCTGATGACTCCCTTTGCTCTGTCTCATAGGTTTGAAAATAAGCAAGAGGCCATATAGCTCTCACGCAACAAAATCCACATGGAAGAAGCACACCAGCCTGTGTGAAAACAAGGTATCAGTGGACATTATCAGGCATCAAGAACAAAAATCATATCATTGAATATCCACCTTCCTCATATGATCACTGAAGGCAAAGGTATGCATAAGAAATTGTGGTGAAGAAACTTATCAAAAGATATAGCATCTGGGATCTCAAAAGCTTGAAGATAAATAAGCTCCCATCTAGCTCAGAAACAACAAAGCCCACATAGAAGAAGCACACCAGCCTGTGTGACCATGAGGCATCAAAGTGATCATGTATAAGGCATCAAAGAACTAAAGACTGTATCATTGTAAATGAGGGGGAGTGCAGATTGGGGACCAAAGGTCCATCTGCAGAATAAGTGAGATCCCCTTACAGAAGGGTCATGGGGAGGACTGGAGACCGTCAAGACACAGTGTAGCAATGATGAAATATGCATCTTTCCTCTAGTTCTAAATGCTTCCTCTCTCTCGCTACCACGATATGAATTCTACCTTACAAATCCAGTTGGACCAGAGGATGTACACTGGTACCCATAGGAACTGGAAACGTGGGGTATCTAGAAGAGATGATCCCATTAGGATCAGTGGGGAGAGTGGTGACACATAGAGGATGGTGAGAAGGTAGAGAAGAAAAGGGGAACCAATTATAAGGATCTATATATAACCTCCTCCCTTTGGTACAGACAATGGGGAAGTGGGCAAAGGAAGACATCTGAATACATTTAACAATTAGAAATTGTCAAAATTAGAATAGCTTATAGATTATCAAAATTATATAATAGTTTATAAATTACCATGTGAGAGGATAGAACAGGGAGGGGGTGGAAAAAGGAGGAGCCAATACCGGGGCCTAATTGGAAAGAAAATGTGAGAATCGTGATGGCATCAAAGTACAAATGTACTTTGCATATAATGGATGTATGGATGGATTGTGGTAAGAGTTGTATGAGCTCCCAATAAAATGATTTTGTTTTGTTTTTGTTTTGTTTTTTGCTTTTAGGGGGGGGCATCACGGCCCTCTGGGTGGAGTGGGAGGCCCAGTCTTGCTCCTGGAGAGCTGCTGCTGGATTTGAACTGCCAAGTCAGGAGGCCACAGTCCCGCACTCAACCACTCCGCCACCGGGGCTCAGCCTAAAATGTTTTTTTCTAAATGCACCAACTTATTAAAAAAAAGAGTAACAGAATTGCACTAACCAGAGTACAACTTTCTTAGTATGCATTCTTTTTCTGCTAGTCAAGCATAAAGCAATTTAATCTGAGTTAGTGCCTGGGAAAGTTCTCTCTGATCACAATGTATTTTTTTCATAAAGGCAGTTTCACTCAAACCTCATTTTTTGTGATGACCAATTTAAGAGAACAGCATGCAACTGTGAAATTTTATTTCCTATTCGGGAAAAATGCCACATAAACTGTTGTGATGTTGAACACAGTTTACAAGGGGAGTAAGATGGGGAAAACTGAAGTGTATGAAGTTTTCTCATTTCAAAAAAGGTGAAATGTGGATGGATGACAATCCTCGTTCTGGACATCTGTCAACTTCCCAAACAGATGAAAATGTCAACTGGTAGAGCATTTGGAGTTCATTCCAGTTGATCAGACTTTTAATCACACTTTTTATTTATAGGTTCTGTAAAGATCGCAGAGCAGAGTGCAGCAAAGGGGGCCTGACTTGTGGCATGTAGGAGACTGATTTGTCCAGCACGACAATGCACCTGCTCACTCCGCCATTTCTGTGCACCAGGTTTGGGCTAAAAACAGCATGCCTCTCTTGCCCAATGCACCATACTCAGCTGACCTCACTATGGGCAATTTCCTTTTGTTTCCCCAAATGAAGAAGAACATGAGAGACAGCAATTTGACAAAGTAGAAGAGGCGAAGAAAAAAATGAGGGAGGTGCTGTCAGCCATACCAACAGATGAGTTTGAAAACTGTTTTCAAGAATAGAACCACGGATTCAAAAAATGTACTGTATAATGGAAAGTGCTGTGAAGGTGATAAAGTTGTTTTGCATTGGTTATTTGTGAAGCAAAAGACTTCATCAAGAGAGTATTGAGAAAATCCACAGACTGGGAAAAGACATTTCATAATGAAATATCAGGCAAAGGTATTATTACCAAATCCAGAGAACCCTGCAATCTTAGAATAAAAAATAAAAAAAGAATAGCCCACTGAGGTGGTGGGGCCAAGGACTGGTAAAGAAGATCAAAAAGGAGGAAGCCCCAGTGGTTAATTAACATGTGAAAAAAAAATCTCCTGAGCATTAACCATCTGGAAATCAAAACCACCCTGAGATACTATCTAAACCCGCAAGGATATCCCAGTTAAAACAAATAGTAAGGCACAAATATTGGAAGAGGCGTGGTGAGAAAGCAACTCTCATTCCCTACTGGCAGTCTTATAGATAGGTACAGCCACTGTGGAGAGCAATCTGGCATCACCAAAAACAAGGAAATTGAGTTACCTTATAACTTAGTAATTCTACTCCTGGATATAGACCCAGAAGAAATTAAAAATAACAGGAATGACCATACATCTGTACTTACATATTCATCACTGCAAAGTTCACAAGTGTAAAGAATTGGTAATAACCTAAATTTCCATCAATGGGAAAATGGATTAAGAAACTCTCATGTATATACCCAATGAAGCACTATGCATCCCTAAAAAATAAATGAAATGATGAAACATCACATCTCATGAAAAGAGTTGGAGGATATCATGCTGAGCAAAGGTAACTTAAGCACTCAAGTACAAGAGTGCACTGAGGTAAGTTCCAACAAAAAGAACAGGCATAGGGGAAAATGCACATATTGCACAGGTCCTAGGCTGAGGACTGGATACCCTGGAATAGCCAGACCAAGCAGCTTTGTGGAAAGACATCTTCCATGCCCCACCTCCACTTCAATGTGCCTTTATGGCCCACAGAAGGGTGGGGGAAGGAAAAAGATGGCAATAAGGGAAGAGGGCACTAATCCACTGAAGGGAAGGGTTTTGTTTATGTCTCCACAGGAAAGGAAGAAAGAGTAGACCTCATTTGGTTGGGCCAAGCTTTGAGGATGACATTCCTTCTTGGAGCAGCTCATTCACAGACATGATATCCTCTCCTGAGCTGACAGCACGAAAGACAGTTCAAGGTGTGTGGCCCTTCTGATTCTACCCCATGGGAGAACAACATACCAGTATTAGGAACAAAGACACAACGTTCCTGAGAAGTCTTGATGGTAGATTTCTGACTGGGCGCCGGTGCTTGGTAGCTCTTCTAAACTTTGCACCTCATCTAAATATTCACAAGGGAGCCACACTGAAAATCTGAAGGTACAGCGGGTTGGGGCACTAGACTGCTCCAGCTTTGACTGCAGGAATAGCAACGGGATCTTGTAAAAGCTGTCCCCTCAGATTCGGACACAGAGTTCTAAAAGGGTATAGATAGGTGCTGTTAGGGAAACAGGTCCTGGGTTGTGGAACTCTGAGATATAAGGGGATTGGATCGATGGGCTATAACAGGACCTGCACACTATTTAAAAGAGGGACACCCATCTACTCTGCATCTGGAACAGACTTGGAACTACATGCGTGGTCTCTCTCATTTTTTGTTTTTGTGTCCCCTTTCAGGGTGTCTATCTATATAAGAGAGGCACAATAACAATAAACAATAAACAATAAACAATCCCACTCTGACAGTAATGGACTCAAGAGGTGAGGGGTGGGGTGGGAAAAGGGAGGCATGGGAGAGGAGGAGGAAGAGGGAAGAGAGCATTGAGAAAATAAGGACAGGGTCGGGGAATAGCAAGGGATCTAAAATTGATGGTAAGGAGGGGGTAGTTTTCCTGGCCATGTTTGATCAATTGAAATGTATCTGAGAGGAATAACTCAGAGGTGAACTATGGGTACACACGATAGTGGGGCTGGAGGAAATGAAAGAGGAAAAGAGCAAAAAAATAATTTAAATAGTACATATAGATATAAGTATAGACATGTATATATGGAAATGTATAAAGATACGTGTATTTGTCCACGGATTAATCTGGGTAGACTAGAGAAACAAATCCACAGAAATTCTTATTCTCTTATAAGAGAGAGTTTTATATCAAAGGTAAGTGTACATTAAAAAAGCATCCCAACCCAGTCCAGTCCAAGCCCATAATTCTGACATTAGCCCATATGTCCAACAGCGATCTACAAAGTCCTCCTCAAACTAGCCAAACACATGTAATGATACCGAATGCAGGAGGAAAGCCAAATCATAGAGTGAATCTCAGCACTGGAAGGGTTCTCCACACAGCTTCTTCAGCATCCTGGGCTGCATCAGGGTAGGTCCATGTGGTTTCTGCTCAGGAATGTCTCAGAGAAAGTGAGCCTTGCCAACGGAGGCAAAGAACTAGCTAACGCAGATGCACGCTGGTCTAACTATCAGAGAACAAGAAAGGAGAGGCTCACTGAGTCATTTCTCTTCACCCTTCTATTAATCCCACATGTGTTTATTGGCCAGGTTGGCACAATAACCCTTAACTATCGCTGAATACCTATATGTGTGTATTTATGTCTGTATATATGTGTGTGTAAATACAGCAAGGAAGCAGATGGACTTTAGGCCTCTACTTAAATCACCTCTCAGGATAAGAGTGGTTTGTTCAAATAATGTGGCTTTATATGAGTCCTTCCTGATATGATCCCTGAACACAAAATGCATGAATAAGCAAATGTGGTGAAGAAATCTGATGGTGTCAGGCTATGAAAGGATATAGTGTCTGGAATCTTAAAGGCTTGATGTCAAGCAATCAACTATTTAGCAGGGAAGCAACAAAACTCACATGGAAGATGCATACCATTCTGTGTGATCATGAGGTGGCAACCATAATAAGTAACAAATTCAAAAAACAAGCAATCAGGTTGACATAAAGGAGCATAGACAAAGTAGAGGCCAAAACCTACCGGAAAGATAATTGGACAGGCCCACATGGAAGGGATGATATATTCAGGGTGAAGTATAGCACTGATGAAACACATAAATATATTCTAGTTCTTGAATATTTTCTCCCCTGCTATTATGGTTTTAATTTCACCTCATTGATCTTTTGAGACCTATATATGTTCTTTTGTATATTCAGATCTTTTGAAACATGAAATCCAAGAGAAATGAACCCTTCATAAATAAGTAATTGGAGTAAGGACTCCCTGAGGGTATGGGAAGAATGGCGGGGGTGGGGCAGGGATATATAGTGATGATTGCACTTCTCCACTTGAGAAGAATGAATAACAGAATTGTAGGTTACAGACACTTGGATGGTGTAAGATAAGGCTATATATACACATTGTATTAATAAGCATTCCTGGAGGGATAGAGTGAAATTGGGAGGGGACAAAGTGGAACTGATATCAAAGAGTTCAAGGAGAAAGAAAATGTTTTGGAAATGATGGTGGCAGCAACTGTACAATTATGCTTCATCTAATGAAATTATGAATTCCTATAATATCCATAAGAGCTCTCAATTAAAAATATAACTACAAAAATTGAAATACAGAGCTTTGAAAAAAAATCCCATTCAGGAGGGTACCCCCTCATATAAATGGGTGTGTATAGATATATAAATATACAGAGTCACAGGATCAATTCCAACTTCTAGTAACCTTATGTTTAACAGACCAAAAGAATAAAACATTGATTGCATACACACAGGATTCTAATGGCTCAGTCAAATAAGCATTGAACTGCCAACTCTAACCTCTGCAGTTTAAACCCACTAGTCTCTTGAAGGGAGCGTATTATGACTAGCTATTACCATAAAGATTTACAACCTTGAAAATCCTATATTCAGGGGTGTTCTCACTTTTTCAGCATGCTAGCTACTTATAAAATAATGAAATTAAAATTATCTGCCAACTACAAACATGCAAAACACACTTATTTTTATTTATTATATGTATTCATAAATGCATTGATAATTTCTATATGTACAATGTATTTTATATGCCTTGCATAACCACATGAGTCCATATGGCACAATACAGCAAAATTAACTATATACATTTTTTTGTCATTACCTGAGTTTACTCTGATGACTTTCACTGAATGGAACAAGCCAGAGATGTGTAGTTCGGACAGCTGACAACCAGCCTCAAGCACACTTCCAAATGATCATCAGCCATGGTGGAACAGTACATGGACTTACTGATCTTTATGTGGGAAAAGGCTGATACATAAATACATAGAGCCAAATAATGCAATCAAAGAGGTAGCACATTTTCTTATGTTTTGGTACTTTCCCTCTGCAAGTAAGTTTCAGAACTATTCACGTACTCTGGAGTTCAACTGAATGTCAACTTTTACTAGCTGGGGTCTTCAAACTTTTTAAACAGAGGGTCAGTTCACTGTTCTTCAGACCATTGGAGAACTGGACTATAGTTAAAAAACAAAGCTATGAACAAATTCACTGAGGCCCTGAATGAGTCAGCTGCTAAACAGGACAACAGGGGTGGCAAAAACACTCGGCAGTCCAGGTAAATGTCCTTGACGGGCCACATATGGCCTGTAGGCCATAGTGTGAGGACCACTGGCTTATAGTGTCAAAATCTCCCATTCTATATGAAAATGATACCTTTTGTCTTCTCACTTGGTCACGCTCCTCTATTCATTTTAATACCTCTTCTTACATTTAAGAGAAAAAAAAAACAAGGTCTAAAAATTGGCAATAACTTATCGTGTCACTTTTGCTGCACTTAGAGCAGTTGTTTGCGTATGTGTTTGACATCTAAAATTGCATCTGATTGGCTGCGTTGTATATCAATTAAGTGACGGGATTGATGATAGGCTTATGTCTATTTTTTTAATGCCATGGACCCTACCCACTTTACATTTGTGATCGACTAGTAGATCCAGATCAATGTTTTGAGCACGCCAGTTATATAGAGTCACTGTAACTCAGAATCAACTCCATTTCAATGGGTTTTGTTTTGTTCTATTTTATCTATCTATCATCATCCATTTAAATGGAAGGTTTAATAGGTAGCTTGTAGATAGATATTCTGGGTGTACATGTTGTGCGTATGGGTATACATGCACATTCACACATAAGGGGGCTTCAAAATCATGTGGAAATACACCACAACCTTTTTCTTCTTTTTCTACAAACTTTGTGACCCTTCTTTGTATATTTTGTAGAGTCAACTATGCATGATGGAGCAAAACTGCCCAGGCCTGTTCCATCCTCAGGGTCTCTCATAACTTGGATTGCTGTAATCCATCAGATTTTCATTAACTGACTTTCAAATCACATTTGCTGTTTTTTCTCATCTATCTGAATCTGCACACTCCCGAAAAGCCTGTTAAATGCTATAGCAACACAGACTCTCCAAGGACAGAAGAGCAGTGACTGTACGTGAGAAGTATTTGTTGACAATTGAAACTGCATTTCTTGGACCCAAAGGGGGAATTCTCCCAGGAAAGCACAGCTGCACCGGGTTTTAGACTGCTGTTGGTATGTGTTGTTAAACTGGTTCCCACTCATAGCAACAAGATAATGAAATACTGCCCCACCTTTCGCCATTGCTGTTTGAACCTGACATTGCAGCCAAGTGTCACTCCATCCAGCTCATCATGTGTCTTCCATCTTTTGCTGTTCTTCTGGCATTCCACAATACTTTGAATATTTTTATTAGCGCCATCATTGAAATACCTAGGTTCTTCTACAGTCGTCATTATTCAGTTCCCAGCTTTGACATGCATATGGGGTGATGGAAAATACCATGGCTGAGAATTGAGGCATCTCAGTCTTCAATTTTGCTTTCAACACATTAGATAGATATAGTGCTATAGATTTACCCAATTCACTGTTGCTTGAATTTTATGAATAGACATAAGTTAAATGGTATAAGAGAAAATTACTGAAATACAAGGCAGAGTTACGGGAATCAATTCTAGGAGCTTTCTAGTGCCTTATTCTAACTGACTTTCAAAAAAATCTGAGCTCCACAAACAGAAGGGAAAGGGGACTGTGGTAACTTATGATATATTAGTCATGCATTGGGCTAACATAAGGGAGAAAGACTGGGTTTTATACTCCCCTAACAGTTACAGTCTAGAAGGAGGTCACCATGAGTCGGCATGGACTTGATGGCAGGGAAGGTGAGTGAGAAATGTGTCTGTAATCATTGTCCAGTGGACATACCATACAGTTGGCGCTAACATGGCATTTCTAGAAGAAATGTAACAATTTTGTTCTAATGGGACAGAAGGTGGATTCACATGAGAACCAGTTAGTGGTCTCTCACTACTTCAGTATGCCTGACATTTGAAATGAAATGAGAGTGCTTTTCTACTGTTAAAAAGAATAACTTGACAACATGCCTGCATGTCTTATAGAAACTTGTCAAAAAATAAGATCATGGGACACTGGGTGCATCCAATCTGTCATATTAATAAAAATTCCCTAAAGCCATAACATTTATCTTATCTTTATGCTTCCACCAAGAAAATCATATGAGAGAAGGAATAGGAAAACACATGCTTTCATTTCAATAGCATGATTGGTGATAATTTTGCCCTCACACTTCATAAAGAAGGAAAATTATTTTTTTATCAATTAGATCTCTCAACAGTGTGCCTCATATTGTTATAACATTACATCAATTACAATTTATAAGTTGTCTTCAGTATTGATGTTATTCATTTCTTCATTCCCACATATCAGAGACCTCTATCTTCCAACATGTGGTCTATACTCTGTTGCTTCCCTGCAGGTCTTTAACACATTTATTTCCCATTGCATTCCAAGCACAAAATAACAGCATATTTTCTTTATTTTGCTACAGTCAACAGGAACTCTGTCAATGGCTCTTTAGAAATTGTGCATTATCTGATCTCCTCTCCTCCTTCTCTGATTCCCAAAATGCAATCAAAGCATGTACCAGGGCATGGAAACACCTGGGACTTCCTAGGGTGGAGAGGTTCAATTAATTGCCACTCTATACTTGGTTTCCTGGTGAGGGCACACTGGTATGCACTAAAACACTTTTCAGATCAGTTTCTTACAGACAAATTCTTTGCTATCAAACACAGCTTAGCCAGACTTAAATCTGTCTATAGGGTCATACTCATATTGAAAAAGTAGATATGTAATACTCAGTTTTCCAAGCTACTCCAAATTCTGACTTTTAATTTCTTTCATGAGATATGTAAAGAGGCCTGGTGGTATAATGGTTAGAGCAGTCAGATACTAATCAAAGGTAGGCTGTTCAAACCCACCAGCTGCTTCTGGGAGAAAGAAAATAGAGTTTGCTTCCATAAAGATCAATAGCATTGGAAAGCCTAGGGGACAGTTCTATTGTGTCCTACAGAGTTGCTATACACCACAATAATCTTTATGGTAATGGGTTAAGGATTGATAAAATACATATGCCTAGCCTAGACAAATGTGAAGATTATAATATAGTAATACTCTTAAACCTAAGGGACTGTAGATAGGTTTGGAAAAAAAATCACATTGGCTAAGAAGACATTACGAAGCCTTTGCAATTTGTGTTCAGCATGGTCTTTATGACAAGCCAGTCTTTGTCAAAGGTCACAACATGTTTTGAACTAAGATAAAGTATAGATATGTATATGTGTGTATGTGTATATAAATATATATATATATATATATATATATATATATAGTGGAAGTAATGAAGTGCTCCTTTCTGCAACTTCTCTGTCTGGTGCTTTTATTCCAGTTGATTTTCTCCTGACCTTATTCACGAAAGTGTAATTGGCAGAGAGATGATTGTGTTCTTAATGCAATCATGAAAGCTCAATGTGCTGAGTAACAAAATCACTTCTAATAACACCCATTTTCTTGTGAACTTAGGTAAGTCACATCCTTTTTCCTTGGGTAAAGAAGTTGTTAATCTCTCTCTTTCCTGCTGCATAGGATAATTATAAAGCTCAAAATAAAGAAAAGCACAGCAAGCTTCCCAGTAAGTGTAAACAGTTATGCATTTAGAAGCAATGTGATTTTTATTAATTTATGTAGCAACAGGTAATTACTATAGACCAGAAGTAAATATAAATCGGATAGGATTCTAATAAATGTATAAATATATTTTCAAAAGCTTATCTTGGGAAAATAGAATAAATGGAGATCATTTCATACTACCATTACCAAAGTTTTCCCAGTTAATATGCATTAATAAGGGCTAGCGATTAATAAAAACTAACAACCCAGGACCAGTGCTAAGTTTTTTTATATCCATTGTCAATTTAAATTTCATAGCACTTTTCAGAGGAGATGTTGAATGTTGAAAATCGAGGCATTTTAGATGGTACTAAGTATCTGACATACAATCTCAGATTAGGTGGTCATGGAGTAAAGGAGTGTTTAGTGTTTACTGTTAAACAGCGTTGTGGTGCTGGCATGCTGCTCAGTGCCTGAAATAGACTGGGGAATTTGAAAACAACGGTCTGGAGTGCCAGTGAGAGCTGGGATTGAAACTGAGAATGAGACGTCATCAGTGAACACAAAGACTTTTGTTTTTATCTACACCAAATATTTTGAGCAGAAACATAAAAGGGACACCAGGATATTAAAAAAAAAAGTCTGGCATACCTATCCTCATAAAGTAAGTAAGCACTTGGTTTTTTGAGTTTGTTAGGAGTCACAATTCTGCCATTGTAAGACCATCCATTAGAGAAAAGTTCTCTTAAACGATATAATAGACACTGCACTTAATTCATCCCCAGAATAGCAAACAGAAAAATTATGTGTTGTAACATCTACTTCTCTCTCTCTCTCTTTCTTCTTTTTTTTAAAATAATTTTATTGGGGGTTAGAGCACAAATAGAAAGTAAATGTTTAGAAAATAATAATGGAAAAAAAGAAAGAAAATGATAATGGAAAAATATGTACAACTATGCTTGATACAGTTGATGTATGGATTTTATAAGAGCTGGAAGAAACCCTAATAAAATTACCTTTAAAAGGCATTTTTAGCCAGATTATAATCTCTTAGGAAGTGTTCATGGATTATTGGGAGCTAATCAAAATACTATTTAGTCATGACAATAAATATATGTCTACTGCTCTCAAAAAGGTGAAATCCTGAATCACTGAGATAAATTTCAGAAATGTTAGCATCTAAAGTACATGGTTTTAAATGCCACCACGGGGTCATGCTTTCAGTTGGATGGTACTCTATTTGAGACCACCTTGATATTTTTAACTGTTGTCAAGTTAGTCTCAATGTACCCTGAGTCACAAAATTAAATAAAATGTTGTCCTGTCTTGTGCGTGCTCTATGATGGGGTATGCTATAGACCATTGCAGTCCATAGGGATTTCCTTGATTAGGTTTTGTAAGCTTCCTATGTTAGCAAAGTTCCTCTAAAACCTGCTTATCATGTTGTTGTTGTTGTTGTTGTTGTTGTTCAGAGTCCTTCAGCCAATCCGGACTCCTTATACCCCTCTAAGAGAGAGTGACACACCGCCTGGTCCTGTGCCCACCTCAGAGTTCTTTGTTCACACTCATTTTTGCACACACTTTATCAATCCATCTCCTCAAGGACCATCCTTTTTTCTGCTACTCCTCCATTTTGCCCCTTAGCACCACTCGTCTAACACGTTGTCATACTGTGGCGGCAGGTGCATTGCTGTCATACTGGAAGCTGTCACTCTCATACCAAATGCCAGCAGGAGCACCCAAAGTGAATAGGTTTCAGCCTTTCTTCTAGACTAAGACCAGACAAGGACAAAGGGCTCACTCCACTTCCAACCCTATCCACCCACTCTTAAGAGAAAGAAGCCTCTGAAAACCTTATTTAGAGAACATAAGCATTGCCAAATAGTAAAAGACTAAACAAATAAAACAGAATGTTATCATACGTACTGCTGAAATATAGGCCCTTCAGCCTAAGGGCACTTAAAATATGCCTAAAGAGATGATTTCTTGATGAAGATTAGACCATGGTGGCATAAGTTGGGTAAAACTTGTGGGAATGGAGCCTTCAAGATTTAAATTGGTTGATGGGAAGGTTCAAGATAAAGAAAACAGATGTAAAAATCTAATGGATGGAACTTGGAATGTGCTATTATGAATGGGAGAAAATTAGAAGTGGTTAGAAATGAAATGGAATGAAAAAGGTCGATATCCTGGGCATTCGTGAGATGAAATGGGCTGATATTCACCATTTTGAGTCATAAAACTTAGGATTTACACAATCAAGAGGAATGACTTCTCATTAGTTGTCAGAAACAACTTTGCAAAATCAATCATAAAGTAAAAAGCTTCCCTGTGTTAGAATGTATCTATCTGCCGTCAAGGAAATTCTATCAATACACTACCTCTCAAATTTATACACCAACCACAAAAACTAGTGATGAAGTTGAGGAAGATGCTTTAATGGTTTTTCATGTTTGGAATGCATAAATTGGTGGCGGGAGGGGGAAAGGATGGAACTGTAGGTGGAAATATGGAATAGTTGATAGAAATGAAACTAGAGATCACATGACAGAATTTTGTAAAATTGATAACTTGTTCCTATCAAATACTTTTTTAAGCAGCACAAAAAATGACTATATACATGACTTTGCCCAAATGGAACACTCAGCTCTCTCACTGATACCAAATCAATACTGACTCATGGTGAACTAGAGACAGTAGCTCTTTTGGGGAGCAGAAGACGCAGACTTTCTCCTGAGGAGTTTCTGGGAGTTTTAAACTGCCATGCACAGGCTTCACGTTCCAGCACAGAATCATTACACCACCAGTATGGCTCTTACATGAAATACACAGAAATCAAATAGACTATAGCTATCAAAAAATACCATGCAGAAATGCGGTCTCGGTAGCTAAAACCAGACCAGGGGCCAATTGTTGAGCAAACCATCATTTTCTCATATTTAAATTCAGCATAAAGCTGAAGAATATTAAAACAAGTTCACAAGGACCAAAATACTACCCTGAGTCACTTTGACCTAAATTTTGAGACCATCTCAAAGAAAAGATATGACCTGATGAACATGAGTAATGAACCTGATGAGCTGTGGGAAGACATTGGACCATCCCGCTTGAAGAAAGATAAAGGTCATTAAAAGGACAGTTAAAAAAAATCAAAGTGAAAGTCAGACTGTCATTCACTGCCAACAAGTCATTGCTCATTCACAGTGACCCCTGTGGGTTTCTAAAACACGCTTTACAGGAGTAGAAAACATAGTCTTTCTCCCACATGCAGCTGGTGGTTTTTAATTTGCGACCATGCCTATCACAGGCCAGTGCTTAACCACGACATCATCTCAGCTCACTCTGAGATTTACTCTTACTCTTACAGTAGCTAATGTGAATGGAAGAAAGGATAAAGTAGCTGGATAGAAAGTTTTTTAAAAAACTAGAAAGCTTCATACGACAACTGAAGAAGAAAAAATATTGCAACAAAATGTGCATGGACATAGAATTAGAAAAACAAAAGAGAAGAACACTCTCAGCAGATCTCAAATAATTCAAGAAAAAATAGAACCTTCAGCTGGAACCTTAAAAGATTCTATAGACAAAATATTGCATGATGTAAAAAGCATCAAGAAAACATGGAAAGAATACAGGCATTCACTATATCAAAAGTAATTGTTCAACTTTCCATTATTTCAAGAAGTAACATATAAGAAAGAATCACTGGTTTGGAAAGAAGAAGTTCAATCTGCACTGAATACATTAGCCACCAACAAAGCTCCAGGAACTGATGGAATACACATTGAAATGATCCAACAAACTGAAGAAGCAATGGAAGCACTCAGTCACCTGAGGTAGGAAACTTGAAAGTCAGCTTCCAGGCCAAATGACTGAAAGAGATGCATATTTGCACATTCCAAAGAAAAGTAAACTGAAAGGATGCCCAAGCTATAAAACAATATCATTGATATTGTACACAAGTAAAATTTTGTTTGAGCTCATCCAACAATAATTGCAGCAATCCATTTACAGGGAACTTCCAGATGTTCAGACTGGATTTATAAAAGAATGAGGAACAAGATGATCATTTTTGATTTTTAGATGTCCTTGAATGAAGGGAGAGAGCACCACAAAGTTATTTACTTGTGCTTTGTTTATTGAGCAAAGGCATTTGACTGTCTGCCCCAAATAAACCATGAACAACCTTGAGAAGAATGGGAATTGCAAAACACTTCATTGTGTTTATGAAGAACTTGTGCATGGTCAAGGGGGCAGTTGTGGGAACAGAACAAGGGAATACTAAGTGATTTAAAATCAGAAAAGGTGTGTGTCAGGCTCGTGAACTCTCACCTTACTGTTACTGTATGTTGAGAAAATCATCAGAGAAACCCGATTGCATGAAGAAGAATGAGGCATCAGGATTTGAGGAAGGCTAATTAAAAGGTAGTGATATGCGAATGACTCAACCTTTCTTGCTGAAAGTGAGGAAGACTTGAAACACTTGCTGAAAAAGATCAAGGATTGAAGCCTTTTGTATAGATTACCGCTCAATGTAAAGAAGACCAAAATCTTCACAACTGAACCAAAAATTAAAATCATAATAAATGGCGAAAAAGTTTGAAGCTGTCAATGATTTTTGTCTTGCTTGTCTCCATAATCAATGCCCCTGGAAGCAGCAGTCAAGAGACCAAAGATAAGCTGCATGCCATAAATCTGCTGCATAAAGATCTCTTTTTAATCATTTTATTGGGGGCACATACAAATGCCATCACCATCCATCCATCCATCCATTGTATGCAAAGCACATTTATACATGTGTTGCCATTATCATTCTCAAAACATTTTCTTTCCACTTAAGCCCTGGTATGCTCCTCATATTTCCCCTCCCTTCCTGCTTTCTCCTCCCTGCTCCTTCATGAAGCCTTGATAATTTATAAATTATTGTTATTTTTTCATATCCTACACTGTCTGATCTCTTCTTTCACGCACTTCCCTGTTCTCTATACCCCAGGGGGGAAACATATGTAGATCCTTTTAATCAGTTTCCTCATTCTACTCCACCTTCCTTCCACCCTCCCGGTATCACCACACTGTTCCTCACGACTGTTCCTGAAAGTATCATCTGTCCTGGATTCCCTATGTTTCCGATTCCTATCTGTACCATTGTACAATCCTCTGGTCTAGCAGAATTTGTGAGGTAGAATTGGGATCATGATAGTTGGGGGTAGGGGAGGAAGCATTTAAGAACTAGAGAAAAATTGCATATTTCATCGTTGCTACACTGTATTCTGACTGCCTTGTCTCCTGACCTCAAGGAATGTTGCTTCACCTACAGATGGGCTTTGGATCTTCAATCTGTACTCCTCCTCATTTATAATGATATAATTTTTATTTTTTGATGGATGATATCTGATCTCTTCGACATCTTTTGTTCACACAGGCTGGTGTACTTCTTCCATGTGGGCTTACAAGATTTTTTTTATTTTTTTAATATAGATTTTATTGGGGGAATCTTACAACATTTAATACATCTTTCATATTAAGCATACTTATTACACATGTTGCCACATTCATCTACATTATCTATTTGAAACCATCCAGCATAAACTCCTCTGCCCCTCTTTCCTCTAGTTCATTATTATTTTTTAATTCCAACTCCCCACATTTCCTCTTCCCCATATTCCTCCCCCATGAACTTCCAAGAATTTACAAATTGTTATTACCTTTTCATATCTTACACTGTCTAATGTGTCACTTCACTCACCGCCCTCACCCCCCACTCCCATTGTCCATACCCCAGAGAGGAGGTCACATATAAATCCTCCTTTCTACTCCACCATCTCTCCACCCTCCCAGTGTCACCACTCCCCACTAGTCTCAAGGGATTATCTATTCTAAATTTCCACGTTTTCGACTCCAATGTGCATTCCCTGGTCTAGCCAAATCTGTCTGGCAGAATTGCAATAATGACAGTCGGTAGGAGGAAGCATTTGAGAACATTTCATTGCTACTACACTGCACCTAGACTGGCTAATCTCCTCGCTACAACCCCTCTATTAGAGGATGTTTCTTCACTTATTGATGGGCTTTGGATCCCCAATCTGAACTCCCTGTCATTTATAATGATATATTTTTTAGGCCTTTGATGCTTGATTCCAGATCCCTTTGGCACCTTGTCGTCATACAGACTGTTGCGCTTCTTCCATGTGGGCTTGCTTCTTAGCTAGATGGCCACTTATTCACCTTCAAGTCTTTAAAACCACAGACACACATCTTTTGATAGCCGGGCACCATCAGCTTTCTTCACCACATTTGCTTATGCACATATTTGTGGTCAGCGATCATATCAGGAAAGTGAGCATATAATGTTATGATTTTTAGTTCTTGAAACCTGATAATTGATCCCTTTGGTATCTCTTGGTCCCATAAGCTGGTATACTTCTTCCATGTGGGCTTTGTTGCTTCTTAGCTGGATGGCCGCTTGTTTACTTTCAAGCCTTTAAGACCCCAGATGCTACATATTTTGATAGCTGGGCACCATCAGCTTTCTTCACCACATTTGCTTATGCACACATTTGTTTTCTGTGATTGTGTCAGGGAGCTGCACATCATGGAATGCCAATTTAATAGAACAAAATGTTCTTGCACTGAGGAAGTACCTAATGGAGGTCCAATGCCCATCTGCTGTCCTAACTCTAAGCCTATAAGTATATGCATATTGATCTATTTCCCATTCATCATATGAATATATGCACCTATCTATATGCCTGTATTTAACCTCTATAAATGCCCCTTACTCTCCAGTTCTTTTCTCTATTTTCCTATACCTCCTCCCATCCTACCATCACATTCAGCCTCCATTTGGGTTCTAATATTCTCTCTCTATTACATTAGTTTTAATCAATCCCTATCGGACCTTCCACACCCACCCCGTGACTGATCCTGAACTACATACTACTCCCCCCATCCCTGGATCAGCCAACAGCCCTCACCCCCCAACATCCACGCTGGTACCATCAGTCCCGTCATTCCCGCCCCTAGACTGCCCATCCAGCCTACCCCAGCCAGATAGACCTGTAGATAAATTAACATGCTCAAAAAAGGGCATCCCATAATGAAGCAAGCAAAGAAAATAAAACAATGAAAGCATCAACAAAAAAAAAACCAATATCCAAATGTAGATGTACATGCAAAAATATAATAATAATAATAATAATAATAATAACAATATAAAAACCTACAAATAGTTTAAGGTCTGCTCGTTGATCTCCAGGAGTGCCTCCTGGTTGAGTGGGATGGGGTGTCACACTCTGGACACAAAGTGTATCTTTGGTGCTCAATCTGGAGCTCCATGTTCTGTCACACACCCTTAGTATTTTGGTGTGGTTGGATCAGACAGGGTATAATCCTGACACTGTTGACCCCAAAATGTCTTGAGTCACAGATTTTTTTTAAAGTATAGCAAAAAGAAGGATGCTACCTTAAGATCTAAGATGCCCCTAACCTAAGCCCTGGCATTCTCATTGCGTCCTATACATGTGAAAGTTGGGCTTTCAAAACAGAAGACTGTAGAAGATACATTTGAATTGTGGTGCTGAAGAATATTGAAAGTGCCATGAACTGCTAAAAAGACAAAACAATCTGTCTTGAAAGAAGTGAGGTCAGAGTAGTCCTTAATAGGCAAGGATGAAATCTTACATACTTTGGATTTGTCAAGAGAGACTAGTCTCTGAAGAAGGACATCATGTTTGGTACAGTGGAAAGGCAGCAAAAAAGAAGGTGATCTTCAATGATATTTATTGACCTGGTGCCTGCACCAATGGGTTCAGACATAGGATCAATTGTGAGGGTCTCACAGAACCGTGTTTTGATTTGTTCCATTGTGCATAAGATAGCTATTGGTCGAAGCTGAATCTAACAACAGAACAGCCTCTCTACCTAGCTGGTGTTCCTCTCAACAATCAGTCTCTCACCATCTTTACTGACTGTACTTCCTCCATGGTCAACTCTAATTTTAAAACTTTGCTCCTCCTCGGTCACATTTTGAGTGCCTTCTGACTCGAGGAGCCAATCCGATGGTACTTTGTCTGACAATGCTCTGCTTCCATTCACTAGGCCTTCAGTGGGTGGTATTGATTAGAAGCTACACATAACATTTCCAGCAACTACTTCCTCCCAAGTGGGTAGGTAGCCCATTCGGTCTTTGTGGTTTGCTTTTAGTCTGGGACCTCCACTGATTCCACTTTGGGTGACTTAGCTGGTTTATGAAATACTGGTGTCATAGCTTCTATCAATGCATAAGTCATCATAGCACAACAAACTGACAGGCAAGTAGTGGACTGTCAACTTTACTCTACTATTAACCGGTGTTTTCAATCTAAGTCTTAATACCACCCTTCCTTTAGATATGGATTGTGTCTCTCCTTTATAAGTGAAGAAACTAGGGTCATGGCTAGGGATGATGGAGGAAAGAGGGCACTAACAGCATGAGTATGAAATGAAAATATTCTAAAATTCATAGTGGTGATGAGTGTACAACTCTTCTTAATATGATTCTATTGCTAACTTGCATGATATTTAAATTTAGTTAATCAATTAAAATAGGGACAAGATGGCATTTTACTCATATTGAAATAAAAGAACTAGAGCAAAATATTCATTCATTCTTAAATAACCACTTGCCAGGAGAAATTATTAAAATTTTTAATTTTACTAAGGCATAGACTTTACTTGTAAAAATTATTTCAGCATAAAACATAATGAAACAAAATGACAGTTTTCCATCTGTGATATTTGAAGTGTGAAGTATTGGTTTGTTATTTTTTGTTTCTTACTAGTGTTGGTTTCCAAATGAAGAAAATATTTTTATACAACTGCAATATAATACATAGAGATATTCCTGGAATGGACAAAATACTAGCATTAAATTTTTAAAAGCCTAACTCTTCAGGATATAGCATGCATAGCAAAAATCATTTGCAAAGTAATTACCTTTTTCTAGGAATTTTTGCTTCCATTGGACTTAATAAAACTTGAGAATTAAGGGAAGGCAGCATCTCTATCTGAAAATCACATTATAACTTTTGAAATAAAATAGAGGTATTCCTAAATCTAGATAACTAACATCTGCCTTTGAACTCTCACAAAACTATTTTTTAAATAACATTTTCATGAAATCTAGCTATATATATATGTGTATGTATGTATATATATCCAATGTGTAGACTGAAATGATTTCTCTAGCAGTATCCAAGACATATACAAATTATGATATAGATGATAATTTACTAATTGCTGCTTTCACTCAGAAATATGCCTTTTATGTCTATTAATTAGATCTCTACTTCATGCTTTATAAATGACCATTCATTTGATCATAGTGTTAAGTATTGTTTTAATATATTATCTTAGAGTACATGGTATTGGTATAATGATAGATACTCAAACCAATGAAAAAGAATTGAAAACCCAGAAATAAAAACACCAGCATACAGACAACTGATCTTTGATAAGGGTCCAAAATATATCAAATGGAAGCAGATGCCCTTTTCAACAAGTGGTCCTGGAAAAAATAGATTTTTACTTTTAGAAAAATGAAGCAAGACCCTTACCTCACTCCATGCTGTAGACTAAACTCAAGGTGGATCACAGACCTCGAAGTAAAACCCCAAACTATTAGGGCCATCAATGAGAGAATTGGGAACAACCTGAGAACATTGGCACAGGGATTACATAGGTCATCAGGAAGGACACAAACACAGAGGAGGCAAAAATAGATAGGTGGGATATACTGAAGATTAAATATTTGTGTGCATCGAAAGAATTCACCAAAAGAGTAATAAGAGAACCCATGGACTGGGGAAACATTTTTAGCAATGAAAAATCAGATAAAGACCTTATTACTAAAATCTACAATACCCTGATATCTTCCCAAAAGAGCAAAACTAACTGCCCACTGAGGAGGTGAGCAAATGACATGAACAGAAGTTTCACAGAGGCAGAAATCAGAATGGCCAATAAACATATGACAAAATGTTCCCATTAGCCATAAGAGAAATGCAAATCAAAACAACAATGAGACCACTTAACACCTTCAAGGATAGCCCAATTCAAAAAATCAGAAAGCAATAAATGTTGGAGAGGCTGTGGGGAGATAGGAACACTTATCCACTGCTGGTGGACTTGTAGGTATGTACAGCTGCTATGGAAATCAATTTGGTGATATCTAAAACAGATGGAAATTGAGCTACCCTATGAACCTGCAATACCCCTTCTGGGCATATACTCAGAAGAGGCAAGCAACAAACCATGACCAGACATCTGTGCTCCAATGTTCATCACAGCACAGTTCACAATTGCAAGGAGTTAGAAGCAGCCCAAATTTCCATCAACTGAGGAATGGATTAAAAAGCTGTGGTACATACATACAAAGGAGTACTATGCATCGCTGAAAAAAAACGATGAACGCATGAAGCATATTACCGCTTGGGAAGAACTGGAGGGAATTATGCTAAGTGAAGTTACCCAAGCGCAAAAGGACAGGTACAACATGAGTCCATTGAGGTAAGCACAATGTAAAAAAATGCAAAAGGGGTATCTTGGGTTACTACAGTATTCAGAAATGCCTGGGAGAGACCCAGGTAGTATGGCAGGGGCCAGACCAAATTCAGGGCTACATATTGTAGCCAACTGGAATGGGGGGTGGGGGTAGGCCGTGGGGCAAATGGTGATGTGTAGAGAGGGAATGAGGTACTAACCCACCCAAGGGGAGTGTATTGTTTATATCTCCACAGCAAAAAAGGGACCAAACTTAAACCCAGTGATCCAGGATGTGAATGCAGTGTGGCGGCATGAAGTGGAGAATGAAGGAGTCTGAGCACACAACCACAATCCCAACTACAGGGGCAGTCACCTCTCCACCAGGAGACGTTGCCTTGGAGGTCAGCACTTGAAGCTGCAGCTTGGGGAGTGAGAGATGCCTGACCAGAACACATGAGAACAAATGAAGGGGGAGGAAGAGAGAATGGAGTGCATCCTGGTCCAGTGATCCTTCAAGATGATATTCCCACTCAGAACAGCTGAGGGATGGTGGAGTACAAAAGGGGAACCAATTTCAGGGATCTACATGTAGCACCCTCTCTGTGGCATGGCCAACAGGGAAGTGAGTGAAGGGAAACATTGGACAATGTACGATATGAAATAACAATTTGTAAATTATTAAAAGTTCATGGGGAGAGAAGGGAAATATGGGGAGGTGGAAGTGGAGCCCTAAGTGGAGGGAGGATGTTTTGAGAGTGATGATGGCAACAAGTGTGCAAATGAGATCTGCATACAATTGATGTGTGTATGGATAGTGAGGGGAGGTGTGTGAGTACCCAATAAAATGATTCATTTTAAAAAAAGAGGGGTGGGGAAAGAGAAGCTTTTTTTTTTTTTTTTTTTTTTTTTTTACGAAGAGCTTATACCAAGAGCTCAAGTGGAAAATGTTTGGAAATGAATGTGGCAACATGTGTGCAAATGTGCTTGATACAGATGATGCATTGAATGTTATAAGAGCTGTAAGAGCCCCCAATAATATTATTTAAATTAAAAAATTCCTATTAATATCATTGCTTCATTGAATGAAGATCCTGGACAGTTCAATGATTTGCCCATGGTTATAGGATCAAGATTGAGTAGTAGCAGGCACTGGGCTTCCCCTTCTATGTAAGATCCTCTCTTGGCAATAGATAACGTTGCTGTTGTGAACACTGACTCCTATCATGTTTTATACAGCATAATTGAAATTAATATGAGCTGCTCAGTACTTTGATACTTGTTGTAGACAGAGGCTGTGTATACTTATGCTCTCTCAAGTGATTTATTTTAAACATTTTAATGACCTTTGTGGATTTTCTTGTGACTGGCATTACAATGCAAATTGGTGTTCTTTATTAAGCAAGCTGAAATGGTAGTTCCATCTTATACACAAATCCATTGCCCCTTGTTTATAGACAGGGCTAAGGCTCAGATAAATTGAACAAAAGATTCTCAAACTTTGGCAAATGTGGTAGCTCATAAGATAGATTGTATATTGTATAAGGAAAGTCCTTTAGAATCTAATAAAGACAATTTTTAAAAGTACACACAATTAGAAAACCGACTAGGGCTTTATTCCTTGAAATTACTTCCTTTCTACTCATTGTGAAACCAGTTAGAAAGTAAACATTTTTCAAGTCTTGAAATAATGAGAAGCCCACAACTTCTTCCAAGAATGAAGCCCTATTCCTCTGTTGTGGCATCATAATCATTTCCACAGCAAGTGAAAGTCAAAGCAGGGTGGGGAAGAATAGGTACTGATGATATCTTGGAAAAAAATATTGTCTTTTCAAGCAGACAAAAAATGAGTTGAAAAATTGCCCATGTTAAGAGAAAAATTACAATTAAAATGTAGGTGTTTTCTAAGTAATTGTTTAACTAATTATTTCATTTATAGAAAGCATTTTATGGATTAATCTATTATAGTAAACAGAGAAGGCCATATATTTGTGAACATCATTCATGATTCCCAGTGCTTGAGAGAGTCAATAAATATCATGTCCAAACTTAAGCTGAATTTATTGAATATGTGAATTGTACATTCTCCTTAAGGTACCATTTTAATGCATTAGTAATAAAAGCAGTTTAATACTAATCATCAGAGTAGAAGTTAAAGTTCACTTATTTCGTCTTGATCTAATCCCCTTGACACACAAAACCTGACATATTTCAGATCTGTTTGATTCATTTGAAGTGTTTTTGAACATATATACTTAGTATCTCTGGAGAATTTTTGCTCACAGTGTGGGTAAATTAAGTACATATTTACTCATCTATTGCTGTAGTTGTGAAAGAGAGGAAAGGAATGGAAGGAAGCTGCTAAATTGGCCACTAATGATCCTTCACCCCAGGAATTTATATCATTATCGTTGAATGTGAACCCTCCATTATGAACTCATGTCTAATAATAGAATATCACAAAAGTGAGGGTACATAACTTCTGGGGTTAGACAGTAAACAGATTATGGATTTAATCTCAGTCTCTTGAGTTGCTAACTTTGGGAAAAGGCAGCTGCTATATTTTATTAGAGTGACAAATTGTTCCAGTTTTCCCAGGACTTTCCTGTTTTTAGCACTGAATGTTCTGTATCTGGCATAGTTGGTCCATTTATCAAAGACCTGTGTGAGTGAACTTAGAATTCCCTGAAGGCTTCCAACATCCATGTAAGGACACTACAGAAAGGGCCAGTAAAACTTTTCTGCAACAGAATAAATAATGAATATTTTAGCCTTTGTGGGACATAGGTCTCTATGTCAACAACTGTGTTCCTGTTACATGAAAACAGCCACAAACAATGAATAAACTAATGAACATGACTGTCATTCAATAAAACATCATTTGTTGACTCCAGTTCTAAGGCCTGCCAAAAAGACCCGTGAGTTAAGTTTGAAAGTGGATTATTCTTGAACAAACCTTCATATGAAAACAAAGACCCAGCCTTAGCTTGACCATACCTTTATAAAAGATCTTTAGGCAGATATTTCTAGATAAAATACCCATAGCTTTCTGACACACAGAAACTAGGAAATAATAAATATTTGTTTTTTAAGTCACCGATTTTAGGGAAATAGATAACTGAAACAGATGGTCTGCGTAGATGTATCACAGAGTCTTGGAAAGGATCTTTGATATTTAATCATCATTTATTTTTATTTCGTGTTCCCTGCTAGAGCCTCTTCTAAAAAAATCTTTGAGAAATTACACAGAAAACTCTGTTGAAACATTTCCTTTAGAAATTGATTTGTTCTTAGAGGGTTCATTTCATTTAGGGACAATTCTCATCATTTAAAACACCCATTCTTGATGCTGAAGTAGGGAAGATAGTCTTTCTCTAGAGTGGATGTGCTGATTGAGCTTCAGGGGTGTCACTTGGACCTTCAGTCCAGTGATTTCCAAATTCAGCTCATGGATCGGTACACTTATGGTGTTTGATAACTGAAACAATTTATTTTCAGTCATCCCTTTGTCACAATAATTTAATTATTCTCAAGAATGATCACTGATCATCAATAATAACCAAGTTTTAGCTTGTTCTTTACTTTTCCAAAAACAAAAATACTAAGCTTCAGCTGTATAGATAGTATTCAAATTCAGTAAAACAGTTTACGTGTCAGCTAAACTTATATTCAGCAAGTAAAGGCAGTACACCTCCTAGTTTTTATTCTGTTGCACTATTTTAAATCATAAACACAAACAAAGAATATCACTTAAAATGTCTAAAATGCTGTAACTCCAGATGTTTCTTTATCGTTACAGTCACTCTATAGCTGCATTTCACTAACTAACAAGGTTAGATTCCAAAGATGGATTTATTTTGTAAAATCACATTGCACAATGGAGTGTTTTTGAGTGTATTTTGCTACAGCAAAAGTCTGTCATGCTAAGCACCCACTCACTGCCTACTTTTTAGATCACAATCCATAAAAATTTTCCTGTGATTCACAGCTCCTACATTCAACCCATCATATATGTGCTATGCATTAACACGGCACTATGCTTTTGTTCCACCTTACTTCAAGTTACCACCTTGTCTTGCCAAGCATATGACAATAACTTCTTAATTAGATTTCCTGCTTCTAATCTCAACCTCCGATATCTATTATAAGTCTTCCCTGGGTGAGCACCTCACTTATTCTCGATCCACTCTGGCTCCACATTCCTTAAACTATGCCTTCTCTTTGTTCCATTCTTGCCTTCTGCCAGCACAGATCTCCCTGGCACCTGTTGGCTACTATTCCGCACATGTCCTAGGTATAGTCCTGGCCCCCGTTCTATTATCCAGAGCTGCTGAAGGAGGTACCTGATACTTGGTTATAGCTCTGAATGGAGGTCATACCATCAGAACACGACCTGAATTTAAAAAAGCAGTTTGTTATAAATGAGATATGTCAGGAAGCAAGAGAGTACTTAAGTGAGGATTAGACACACTAACATTTCTTGTGTCAAATTTCTTATTTCAAAACAGGTATCTGTAATACCACTGTGGTAAGACAAACAAACCTTGTTTAAGGCAAATTTGAATGGTTTAGAACCAGTAAATTCCTATTATGGAGTTAACCTAAGCTTGAAGCAGGAATTCTTCAAATTTTGCTTCCATGTGAAAATGCAATGCTATGATAGGGTGCTAAAATGATATATCTCTATTACTAAAGAGAGTAATTGGAGTTTCCACAGAAAAGCACATGAAAGGGGTAGATTCAAAATTCTTCTTTTAAATCTATACCTATTACTACAAAGTGCATTTTCATTGTATGATAACATGTGCATTTATAAATGAAGCAAAGGTTTCACAAAAGAATGCTGTATCACACATCACAGTAGTTTGAGGTTTTTCATTCTGCTCTCTCTATTTTTTCCAATGCTGGTCATGCCTCATGAATGCTATTTTACTGACAATAATCAGTCACCTCTGTAATTTGAAAATACATTCTTAGAGAGAGAAGCACCAGGAATCCCCATGGACCTAAACCACTATAGGTGCCTACACTGAAAATAGCCCCGGATATACAAGGGTTTGAGGAAACAGAATGCACTTGACACTCACCTAAGAACAATGTTCACTCAACTTTGTCCCATATTCAGAGCAGCAATGTGATTCCACTGTCTGTATTATTCTTTATTTCCTTGACCTGTTCTTTCAGATATACACAGCAATAAAAATGACTAGCACTAATGCCATTTTGTTAAATACATACACTATGGACATACCATTGTTCAGAGCAAATGGAGATTTTTGGTCATTTTGAATTCCTGATATTACACACTACACTGGTTTGTGGAAGGCCAACATGTTTTGCAATAGCAAAGATCTGTTATGCTAAATATCCACCATTCCCTGAACATATTTTAAAACATTAATCATATTAATTTTCCTGTGAGTCAACTCCTATATTCAATCCATCACCAAGTCTCATTGGCTCCCCTTTCAAAAATGTGTGCTGTACACTTTAACACAGCACTGTCACCTGTGCCCCTACCTTATTCAAGTCACAACCCTGCCTTGCCTTGAACATGACAATAGCTTCTCAGTTAGACCCTTGCTTCCAATATTGTCCATTGTTCACCTGCATTTAGGTTGTGAATTTAAAATGTGAATTAGACAAGGTCGTATCTCTGCTTTAAAAGAAAGTTCACGTCTGTCACACAAACACGTGTGTATGAAAACATCGCTCTCAAGTTTCATATATTCTTTGAGACAGATGTCCAAATTTCCCAATTGTTGCTATCTTTAATTCTGGGTATTTCTTTGTGTTATGCTAAACACACAAAATAAAACATATATTATAATTCATTGTCCAATCAAATGCTTCTCTGTGTGTGTCTCTCTCTCACACACACACAGCTAGGTATGCATACACAAGCACACAGGATGGTAAATAAAATAAAAAGCATAGCTTTAAACCCATAGAAACCTTTATTGAACAAGAATATCGATATGCGATACCATTGTTTATTGGCATAGCTTCATTCTAAGTCTCTACTCATCTCATCATGGTGTTTTCATCTCCCCAAATCCTTTGTGAAAAGTGTTGGGCATGTTTCTTTATACTGCATCAAAGTTGAAGTTTTGGCATTGTGAAAGGACTCAAATCATATTCCTTTTATTTATTTTTTCACTTCAAAGCTTTTCATCATGGTCCAATAAGATTATCATCATATTAGCACAGTAGATTCATATAAATTAAGGTATCACTTCCCTCTGTTACTATAATATGCCTGAATTTGTGATACATTATTCAAGCTTTCAAGGTTGACATAATATGATCATGCCTGCTAATATCACCATAGCCTTAAAAACTTATTTGAAGTGATATAATGAATGCTTGAATAATCAGAAGAATTTTAAATATGCTCTCTGATGCAATAATTTTCCTCAACTCTTCCTATACAATATATGTGTTTAAGTATATTGAATTTAAAAAGTTTATCTCAGTTTTCATTTTTTGTAGCGATGCCTTTATAATCTATTTTTATTTTTCCATTATATTGAAGGCTCTTACAACTCTTGCTACAAGCCAACCATACATCAAACATAGCTGACATAATAGTACATGTATTCCATCATTCTACTCTAGACATTTATCTTCCATTGAGCACTTGGAATCAGCTCCTCCCTTTTCTCCCTCCCTTCCCACCCCACCCACCCCCATGGCCCCGTGGTAGATTGGAGATTGTTGCCTATTTTCTCATCTCACGCCAATCCACGTCTCCCTCCCCTCTGCTTTCCATTGTTCTTTCCTGTGACTGGGGCGGGGGGTTGTTATGTGCGCTTTATTGCGGCCCAGCCCCCATCCTTCCCCACGTCTCCCCACTTCCCTTTACCCTGTTGGTGTCTCTATTCCTGTACCTGTTTCTGGTTTCCAGGTGTTATGAGTTGGATCGCTTGCCTATACCTGCGCGCTTGCTTCTGCCTACTCTCGATTGGGAGGCAGTAAAGTCGTGCGAGCAGGGGTGAGGCAGTTTCCAGGAAACAGAGGTATTTTACGTGATCCATTCTTGCGCTTCTGTACCCTGATTGACTCACCCCCTCCCTGAGAGCCCTCTGTGGGGGGAAGCTCCATCCATGGTCATAGATGATCTTTGGGACCTGGTCCAACCCCAGTCCATCCTCACCAACTCATCTTTGTTTTTTTCCTGTTTGTTGTGAATCTTCTGATGCCCATTGCCCAGTCTTGACACCTCACAATTGCACTGGCTAGTGTGCTTTTTCTATGTGGGTCTGTTGCATCCCTGTTAAATGTCCTCCTATTTAACCCTTATTTAAGCCTTTAAGACCCTAGAAATTATATCTTTTAATATCCTGGCATCATTCTTGGTCTTCACCACATCTGCTTATGCACTCATTTTGTCTTTGGTGATGTTGTGGGGAGTGGGAGACGAGGTGGGTAGGGATTGAACATCACAGAGGGCCAATTTGTTAGAACAATGTTTTCTTGTATTGAAGGGAGGTATGAGGCGAGGCCAAGCTTCAGTGTATTGCCTTATAAATATATGGACATAGTCCCAAATCACTATTGCTATGGATGAATGTATTTGCATAAGTGTAAGTGTATACTTCTGCTAATTTCCCTACCTATGCCTTTGCTTCCTAGAGCTTTGTCTTCATGTCCTTTTCCCTCTTCCTGGCCCCCGCCATCGTTTTCCCCCTTCTTTCACCTCTTAGTGCTTCCTCTCCACTAGTTTGGTGTTGCTCTAAACGCACCTACCCTCTCCTAGATGCTGAATCCCCTTCCCTCATCCATGACTCCATCGGCTCACCACCCCGTCTCCCACCTCCTTCTTCCCCATATATCTTCTGGGGTCATTGGTCCCATTACCTTCTCCCAGGCTTCCCTTCCATGGTACAACCTATATATAATTAATTCAAACAATAAGAAAACCTATGATTGAATAAAGAAAGGGAAGACAAAAAGGTGAAAGAACTTTAATAAAAAAAGAAAAGAAAAAAGACCCTAGATCGGTCCACTTCTGTTTGCTGGTCTCCATGTAACCCTCCCTCCTTAACCTGAGGGGGATCTGGGGGCTGCCTCTCCACCTCCAAAGTCCACTCTTGGGGCTCCTCATGGACTCTGTGCTCAGCTTTATTCTGATTGCTGACCTATTCTGCTCCATTCCCACACTGTCTCCCAACATGTGTCTCCATTATTGACCTGTCTCCATATGCTCCAGTTAGGGGACAACATGTCTTGAGCTGTTGGTAGTCCCACATTCCTCTCTGTGCCCCAGAAGCTCCATGTAGGGGCTCATCCTCTGGTCTTCATGTGCCCTGATAGAGTACAAGTCTACTCCCTCTTTCTCTTTTTCCTTCTTGGTTTGCATCCCATCAGGGTAAACTATGGTGCTTGCTTTCCCCAAGCAGAAGGTCTCATGTCTTTCTTTGTTGAACACACTCCCAGGGTGGTGGTCAGGTTGGTCATGGTAGGGAAGTCCAGTCTTTTCATGGATTCCTCCACGTGTTACATTGCCCTCCTGAAGCGGCAAGTCATGACGGGGTCTCTAAGCACACTCCAATTCTGTGGAGACACAACCAATAACCTCCCCCTGGGTGGGTTAGTGCTTTGCCACCTCCATGTCCTCAACTCAGTTTCTCTCCACCTCCATTCTCCCTCCTCCTTCACCCTTTCCCCTTCTTTATTCATATTCCTTTGTAAACATTGCTAAGTTTGGGAAACAAAAAGAAATTTGAAGGGCAATATTTAGAGAAGGAGAAGGTATATTGAAAGGATGGGGACAATTACTTTGTAAACTGTTCCTTTTCTCCAAAGGCAATTTGCAAATTTCTTCCTAGTAAGTAGCCTCATGATGGTGCAGTGGATACACTGTATTTTGCAGTATCAGTCTGTATTTTGCAAGGTTAGGGTTTGAAATCACCAGCCGTTCCCAGGGAGAAACACTTGGCTTTCTAGTCCTATAAACAGTTACAGTTTCTGAAACGAACAGGGGGCAGTTCTACCCTGTCCTTCAAGGTTGCTATGACTCTATGTGTTAGTATGTGCAGACTAGAAAAACCAATCTAGGGAGACAATCACATGTGTTTAAGAGAGAACTTTATATCACAGAGAAATTTTACATTCAGAAAACATCCCAGTTCAATCCAGATCCAGTCACAAAGTCTGATTTTACCACCATATGTTAATACTAGTCCATAAATTCCTCTTCACTTCCACACATGCAACGATGCCAAAATCAAGTAGATCACAGGTCATTGGGTGGAAGGTCTTGTGGATACAGTGGTTGAAGCATCTCAGCACTGGAAGGGGTCTCCATAAGTCTCCTTCAACTCCAGGACTCCCTGTTTCTGAACGTCTCACAGGAGTGTGCCTGTGCCCTGCCTTCAGAGAGTGATGTATATCACCTTAGTGCCTCCAAATGAGCTCATCAAGCTGTGACCTGATTGACAGGCTAAACTCCACCCTTTTACTCTTATGTCTCAAATTGACCACAGATTATGTAACTTTCATACTCTGCATTAATTTAATGGCAGTGAATGAGCATGATCATCTGTGTCCTTCAAAAAAAATTCTATCTTGATTGATTACCCCTTTGGTGTCCCCCAAAGCTTCCACCATAACATTCTATGCCTAACACATCCACTTAGAAGCAACAGTTTTGATTAGATTTTTTTTTTTTTACTTTGAAGGCACCTTAATGGAATTAAGATACATATACTACTGAGAGAACGTACCTGCAGCTATTTGAGTTATAGTCCATTAATATGGCTCTTGTAGTCATAGCTCCTTATGTGATATTTTATGATTTTGGACTGTCTAGGCCTGTGGCTACAGTGCTCTTTTGGCGGGCACTGCATACTATACTAATGGATGGGATTAGAGTGGGGATTAAGGCCTGAGTTTAATAGTGTGTGAAATAAGCCACACCCTTTGTTCCCCTGAAGACATTGAAAAGTCTTCACTTCCATTGTTGTTGCTGGGTGCCATCCAGTTGGCTCTGTTCTGTGGGGATGTTATGACCAACAAAGGGAAATACTGCACAGTCCTACACCACCCACAACAGAGTTCCAGGGCTTGAACCCATGGTTGCAATGATTTTCTAAATATAACTCCCAAATGACTTTCCTCTTTTTCATGTCTCCAACTTACCCAGAGCAATTTCCTTCTCTAGGGGATAGTCTTTCCTCACAAGTCCAAAATTACTTCGTCTTCTTGAATTACCCTTGAAATTATTCTATTCTCCTCTTTGACCTGCTCATTTCTTTTGGTTGCTTTAGTTATGCCATGATTAAGAGCAATTTTGAGAACCTCTTCTGACATAAACTTTAGTCTTTCCTTTATTTCCTGTCCTTTTAATGACCTTTTTCTTTCTTTATGAATAATGTCCTTATTGTCCTCCCACAGTTCAATATGATTGGGAAAGTATTGCCAAACTTGTCAATATGGAGCATTTTGGGTATATATATATCTTCCAAAAGCAATTGGTTTGTCATTTTAACAGTCCATGATACTTTCAATAATCTTCATCAGAAACACAATTCAAATACATTCTTTATTTCTTGGTCTTCCATATTCAATGACCAACTTTCACATTTCTATGAGACAATTAAAAATACCATGGTTTGGGTCAGGCAGACCTTAATCTTCAAAATAAGATCCTTTATTTACAATACTCTTTAAAGTACTTGGGCCACAGATTTACCTAACACGGCATTTCTTTTTATTTCTTAACTGATGCTTCCATGAGCGTTGGTTGTGGGTTCAATGAGACAAAATCTTCGACCACTTCTGTCTTTTCTCCATTTATCACTGTGCTATGTGCTGGTCCAGTTGTGAAGATTTGTAATCCATATTGAAGGCTGCAGTACTTAATCAGCAGCAGCAAGAGTTTCAAATATTCCTCATGCTCAGCAAGCAAGGTTGTGTCATCTGCATACTGAAAGTAGTTCATTAGTTTCTTCCAATCCTAAAGCTGCATTCTTCTTCATGTAATCCAGGTTGATTATTTGGTGACTCTACAAATTTACTAAGTAGGGTGAAAGGAAACAAATTTGACACACACCTTTCCTGATCTTAATACTTGCAGTATTCTCTTGTTCTATTCACACAGCTGCCTGTTGATACTTATACAAATTCCTCATGAGCACAATGAAAGGTTTTAGAATTCCTATTGTCATGGTTATCCATAGTTCGCTATGGTTAGTGCAGTCAAATGCCTTGGATTAGTGAATGAAACAAGAGTATACATATTTCTGGTATTCACTGCTTTGAGCCAAGATCAATCTGCTATCAGAAAGGATACCCCTTTTTTCATATCCTCTTCTGAATCCAGACAGAACCTCTGCTAAAACCTTTGTTGAATTATCTTCAGCAAAATTTTATTGAAATGTGTTTCAATGACTTTTGAGCATTCTGATTGGCCACCTTTCTTTGGAATGGGTACAAATATGGGTCACTTCCAGTCGGCTGGCCAAGGAACTGTTCTTCAATTTTTCTGGCATAGAAGAGTAAGTGTTTCCAGTGTATCATAAGCTCATCAACACCTTTCAATTGATACACCTTTCATTTCTGGACCCTTGTCTGTGATCAATGCTTTTGAACGTCCTCCTTCTGCAGCAGTGAGGGCTGCTCATATATTGCCTCCTGAAATAGCATGATGTCAACCCATTCTATTGGGACAGTGACTCTGATTTTTCCCATCTTCTTCTAATGCTTCCTGTATCATTCAATATTCAGTTTTTTTCCTATAGAACCTTTCTCTCTTGCAACTAGAAACTAAAACTTTTTCTTGAGTTGTTTCAGTTTAAGATATGCCAAGTGCATTTTTTCCTTTTGGTTTTATAACTCTATGTCTTTGTACATTTTCACTTTAAGATTTTATTTTGCCTTCTTGAATCACACTTGGAAATATTCTATTCCCCTTCCTTGTCTTTTTTATTTATTTCAATTGCTTTAGCTACACCATGATTAAGAGCCATTTTGAGAACCTCTTTTGACATAAACTTTAGTCTTTTCTTTATTTCCTGTCATTTTAATGACCCTTTTTCTTTCTTCATGCATGATGTTCTTATTGTGCTCCAACAGCTCAACAGGTCTTCTTTCATTAGTGTTCAGTGCATCACATCTATTGTTAAGATGTTCACAAAACACCTGCGTGATATGAACTTGTTTTATTTTCTTTTATTTCAACCTAAACTTACATATTGAGCTTTGCCTTTGTGTTTTCCTACGAAACAAAACAGTGGTCACTGCCATCTAGTCAATACCAACTCTTATAAGACTGGGTAGAACTCTGTTTTATAAGAAAGCCCTATCTTTCTCCCTTACAGCAGCTAGTGGTTTCAAATTGCTGACCCTGTTATGCACAATGCATAACTACTATCTTATCGAGGCTCCTTTTTTTATTCTAAAAGATGTATTCAATTTGATTTGTGTTGTTGAATAAAGGTATTTGTTATGAAAGAGTCATTCATCTTGCAAAGTACCTCCCAGGTTCATTTCTATCTAAAAGATCATATTTTCCAACTATTATTCTTCCTTTTTTTCTTTCCAACTTTTGTATTCAAATTGTCACTAGTTGTCAATGCATCATGATTTCATGTTTTATCACTATTTGGCAGAAGACTTTGGTAGAATTCTTTAATTTCTTCACAACCAGCTTTTCTTATTGCAAATAAATTTGAATAATAGTTGTAAGAATTGAATTTCTTTGAAGACAGAAAGATATAATCCTATCACAGATAGTGTGTACTTCAGAATTGATTTTTAAATGCTCTTTTTGACAATGAATATCCCATTTCCCTTGATTGTGTCACTGCAAGCACACTATATCATAGTACATATGCCTAGAATATTGATGTTTATGTGTTTTATTTCATTTTGACCACTTTCAATGTTCCAAGATTCCTGTTTTGTACATAGTACATTCAAAGTTCAGATTATTAGTGGAATTCCATAGCTGTTACTACATACCATGAGCAGTACCCCATCAAAAATTTAGATCCCAATAGATCCACTCCTATAGGATTTACTCCATTAATATAAACAGGATTCGCTCTAGTTTACAAAAGTAGTTCTGTCTGAATCATATTTTGAGGCCTTCTGTCTCAACCAGCTCAGCTTCTGTCACTCTCAGATAATGCCAAGCTTCTATTTAGTAGGCCCTCAGTGTCAGACAATGTTTCAAAGATACCCATGACATTTTTAGAGGCTGTCTACTTTGCCTATTGTCAGAAGTTAATTTTCCTTTTGTTATCTGTGCTTAATCTGGAAGCTCTGCTGAAACCTATTCACTTTGGGTGACCCTGCTGGCATATGGGATATTGAGGACATAGTTTCCAACCTCACTGCAGCTCCCAAGTCACCACATCACAGAAAACCTGACAGACCTTAGTAAATGGTGTGAACCCAGTCACACCTCTTTTCTTTCCCTTGATGGCATCTTTGACTCTTCTACAATGTGAGTCTTAACACATGATCATTCATTTTCCTTGAATGGGCTATATATACTGGATCTAACACATAACATCACCTGGAAAGCTATATCTCTATTTCCTTACTGAGTTTTCAGAGAAGTAAGAAGACCTGTTATGACTTTTGAGCACTTGGGGCTTCTGGTTCTGACCCCTGAATTTGTCTCACTTCTGCCTGACCATTATATTTGGGACTGAATAGCATTCAGCCATTTTCTCATGGTTTCATGAGTTTCTGTGGTATGGTGTTATGAATTGCAGAACTCAGGGATGTGAGGAAAAACACTCAAGGGAGGAATGATGACAAATGAAGCAGAAGAGCATCTTGGAAGGATTAGACATATGACACATCTTTTATCTCCAACTCCTTGAAATACTCTGGGATCATTATTTTTTGGGGGGGTCCTTAAACAATGTTCAACTTTCACATACATATGAGGCAATTAAATATAACTTGGTACAGTAATCCCATGAATCATTTTCATCTTCTTTTGATGCTTCCTTCATTAATCAATCTTTTGCCAATAAGATCTTGCAAAATATGTGTCTTCAGGCTGGATTCAGGCTGGATTTATTTTTGTTTAATTCTTTCCCAATGTTAAGCAACCCTAAACAAATCTGTTCTACTCACCATATCTGAGAGATATTTAACGATGGGTTTCCCACCCGATACCATGTAAAAACAGAGATTCAGCAGGTTGGTGAGGATAGTATTGGTGGTGGGAGTGTGGGGTTGGCGTAGGGTGGAAGCTGATAATCTTCTAGTCCACCCCACAGCAAGATACTTGAGGCCATATGTAGACCTGTGGGTGAAATCACCTAGAGATGGGGAATAAACCCCATCACTGGGATTTGTACACACTGTAATCCCCAAAGCTGTCACTGTAATACTGAAAGAACATAAGTATAGACTGATGTGATACGGAGGTGCAATATTTGACAGACAAGGCATGAGAATTGTGCATGAGAATTGAGAGATTTGAACAGATCTCCTATGAAGTATTTGCCTCTCCTTTATCTGAATGTATTATTAGTATGTGAGTTGTGTCTAATTGAGGGACCCTCCTTCTACCTATATTGCAAAATTAAAGATGTGAACCTGTCCCCGGGCCAAAATTTATTGGACAATCTAAATGGAAACCACTACAATTACATGAACCCACTGAGATAGCTCATCTGTAAAAGTATATGATATGTTTTGAGAAAAAAAGATTGCTATGTTGATTAATGGGGTAGTAGTGACAACATACTGACTCTCATAGTATAGTATGACCTGAGAAAAAGGCAGATGTGTCGTGGAGATTGACAGATTATTAAAGCCTAAATAAAGCAGCACCACCTGTGACTGCCACTTTAGTAGGCACTGTACTGACTGTGCAGAAAATGCAGTAGGGTAAAGAAGCCTGATACTCAGCACCTGATCTTGCCAAGGCCATGTTTTCCATTTCAATCTCAGAGAAGAGTTGGGCACAGTTTCCTGTTCCCTAGGAAGCTTACAGTATACTTTCACAACATTGCCGCAGGGCTGTTTAAATTCCCTGGTCTTCTTTTATAATTTGATTAGATGTAAGGACTTGGTACAGATCTCAAGTGTTATGTTATGATATTATATTAATATCAAACATAGAAGAACAGCTATGAAATATTTGAAAACAGTGGAGGTTCACATGACCAATAGCAGCTAATAACATTAAAATCCAGGGCCTTGCCAAACAGGGACGTCCTTGAGAATATTTGGGCAGAAGTCATGATGTTACTCTGCAGGTAACCAAGGGAAACTTTTTATCACTACCCATCCCTAAGATGCAGCATGACGTCCAATGTTTTGTGGGTCTATTTGGATTTTGAAGGGCTGCATATCCCACACCTAGGATCATTGCTCACTACCATTCACAAATGGGCCCAAATGAGAGGACAATTGTGAGAGTAGTGCAGGACTAGACACTGTTTCCTTCTGCCATTGGAACTGACTTGATGTTACCTAACAATAACATGCATAAAACTACTCAAAAGAAAACTGCATTTGAATGGCGGCTTCAGGAATATCAGACTATGTCCAAGTTACAGAAAGCAGTCTCACTCTTCTTGTCTTTATGCCTTTACAAATCATATTCAGCTATGACTTTAGAGGTGTCTCTCACACATCCTTATACAAATGACAGCATACGGGGGAATATACCGCGAATATTGCTCTGTGTTGTTCAATGGTATTCTTGTCAGGAAGTTACCAGAAGCAACATCATGGCATACAGCATTTTAAGAAAAATTAGTTTCCTGCTACTGGAAATGTGTTGAGATTGCTTTATTTACAAAAAGATAGAAAATCATTATGAGAATTGAGATATCCATAATATCATGGCTTAGGTTGGTAAACCACTCAGATAGGAAAAAAACAAAGCAAAACTCACTGCCATAAAGCCAATCCTACCTCAAAGTGACCCTTTAAGGCAGGGTAGAACTGTCTCTGTGTGATAGTTTTTTTGTGTGTGTGATAAATAGTTTTTGTGTGTCAATACAGCTCCGAAAGGAACAAAAGGTGAAGGAACCGAAAGGTGAAGTTTAGACTTTCAGTCAGGTCACAGCTAGATTGTGGGGAAACAGAGATGGATGACTTTTTTTTTTCAGTATGGGGGCATCACTGTCCTCTGGTGGGAGTAGGAGGCCCAGCCTTGTTCCTGGAGAGCTGCTGCTGGATTTGAACCACCAGCCCAGTGGGCCGCAGTCCCACACACAGACACTACGCCACTGGGGCTCAGTCAATAAATGACTCTTTTTCTCTTTTTCCTAGAAGATGGGACCAGCAATCAGTTGTCTGAGTTAGCTGCTCTGCCTCAACTATGTGTTGCACTACCTGTGAGCTGAGCCAACCCAAAAATCATGGTGGCTCATGTAGCCATTGTTGTGCAGTTCTACATTTTGAAATCCCATCATTATTTGCTTTGCTGCACAGCTGCATTTCTGGTCTCTGCTACTCTTTGACATCTCATCTTCCTGTTGTTGCCAATCATTTTGCCATGTCTGCTGTCTGAAACTGGCTCTGGTATCTTCCCTGTGGGCAAACTCCTTACCTCTATCTCACCAGCTGCTTCTGCTTCCTTGAATTTGGACTGGCCGTCAGTGTCAGTAGGGAGAACCTTCAGTGTATTAACTGCTGCACAAAAGTGAGTTGAACTGACTCCTATATTCTTGATTATATATAGATGATAGAGATATATATGCAGATGCAGATGTGCTATGGGTGATATAGAGAGCTGATATAGAGATAGATATGGTTTTTATATGATATAGATGTAGATGTCAATGATATAGATATAGAGATCAATATAGATGATATAGATAATCATAAGCGCCCTAGTTTTGTTTCCTGTGAAAACCCTGTCAAACTACCCTGTGGGTTTCTGAGAATGGGTTTAGAGGAGTAGAAACCTCTATCTTTCTGTAAAGCAGGCTCAAAGTAGTTCCATAATAAAATGGAAATGGATCACACTGGAATAAACTATTGAGAAAATGAAAGGGGTCATCCACTGTATTCATGAACAGGTAACCTTTCCCTTGACCCGACCCTGGAATCATGTAAGGAGTAACTAGAGTCTGTTATCAAATGGACCTATTATCAAATATACAGATTCAAGCATCCCTTGCACTGCAATGAAGTCTTTGTGACCATAAGATGACACTTTGTTTGATGTCACTTCCAGGGTACTAGGAAACAGCTGTTGTACAAATCTGCTTCATAAAGATTAGCAGATGGGAAGCCCTTAGTTGAAGTGGGAAAGAACAGATCAGCTCAATAGCCTGAACTGCAAGCTATTTTTCTAGCCATGTTGGAATAACTGGACATGTTTTCTTCCCCATATATTTGGACTTTTACTGATTCATGAGCAACAGCCAATGGCTTGGTTTTATTGTCAGACAAATGGTTAATGGGAAATGACTTATGGAAAGCATTAAAATTTCAAAGGCACATCAGAATAGAATATGACTATGCCTATCAGAAGAAGCCCTTTCTGGATCAAAGGGATTTTAAATTAGAAAGTGGACATATTGGTACCTTCCCTTCAGGGGGCCTCTTGGGTTCATGAGATGAGTGAATGTGAGGACTCTACAGCAATGCAGAGATGGGCTGACTCTAGACACATCTTTCTTACATTCTTTGAGGCATAAAATTCCCATACTAACAGGAAAGACAGAGATTGCAGATAGACATGGAGCATATTCCCAGGAGGAAAGCCTTTGTACTTGCTGGGAAATTGATTGTATCAGAGTGGTGATCCCAGTAGCACGAGGTATCTACACTTGATCTTAGCCAAATGGCCGAGAAGCGTTGGCACCAGGTGTCTATAAATGAATTTTTACAAGAATAGGCATTTACTGTGGACTTGACTTGGCATACCTAGTAGTAGAGAAAGTGAAATTTAAAAATATCATTAAGGTATTAAAATAAAAAAATGTACCAATTTGGACAACCAAGTAATACCTCCTCACACAAAGCAACACACTTTATAGCCCATAGGGTGCAGTAGTGTTCTAAGAAACATATTGGATGGACAGTTCATGTTGTATACCACCCATAGATTAGTGGTTTGATAGATAATTTGAATGGGCAGCTGAAATATTTGCAACACAAAATGGAGGCAATAAAGACACAAGGGCCTGGATTTCATGCCTTCATGAGTGTATGCTCGCACACAACAAAAGAGGGGTTAAAGAAGTATCATTACTGGCTAGATTCCTATCTTTCTCAGAAGGGTATGGGCAAAAGGGGGTCAAGGAGGATGTTGGCACCACTGTTTAGTTCTTCCTTACATCACCTGATTTTTTTTCCTGCCAGATGTTATTATGGTCCCAGGAACAGGTATGAATGCCAGAAGCAGGGGTTGCCTTTCAGCAAGAGACTGAGACTAACCCCCTGAATCTGTATGTGAGAATTCCCAAGGATCTTATGGGATGTATACCTTGTTATAATCTAGAAAACCTGGGGTTGACTATGATTAGTATGATATTACCTAATGGTGAAGATAGTCTGCTAGTCATCTTGTCCCTCTGTAACCCTACCCAACATGAAAGGAAATGGACTGAGGGAGAAGCATCTGCTAGACTGGTCTTGTTACCTACAATTTTGACAGGCGGAGCACCTAAACCTGATCATATTTCCCATGGTGTAAAATTATGGGTAAGAAAAATGAAAGCAGAAATAATACATGAAGTAAAAGGAATGAGTAAATGGGTTATTCAGTAGGGAAAATCTAACTTTATGTTATGTTAATTCCTCAAGAGAGACTCAAAGAAAGAAAATAATCTTCTTTCAGTTCAAATATGAATGAGTTAATGATTAGAGAAGCCACAGAGTAGCCTGAGTTATATTCAATTCACATGATCTTTCTAGCCATAATTCTTTATATAATATATTATAATTCATATATACACCTTGACTGTATATACCTGTGACTATAGCCCCATTTTGGAAGGCACTCCCTCCTATAACAATGGGCATGCTATGGGTATGATTAAGATGACTTAGTAGGGGGTGTGAATTAGGTCCTACCCTTTGCTTCCCTGAGGACACCATTAAAACTTCATCGTAGTAAAAGATGCCCCCTTGAGTGCCTTGGGGACAACTTTAGAAAATTCTACAAGTATCCCCAAATTTCTCATGAGAACAATGATCATAAAGAAGTTAACTGTTTTTGTGTGTCTCTATGACTGGACTTTTACTCAGTAAGGGGAATTCAGAAGTATTCTGGTAGCTCAGTAGGTGGTTAAATGCTTGGCTAGGAAACAAAGGGCTGGAGAATTGAACCTACCAGCTGCTCCACAGTAGTGAGATGAAGTAAACTGCTTCCTGCTTTCACCAAGATTTACGGCCTTGGAAACCCTTTGGAACACATCTATTCTGTCCTAAAAGATAACTCTAAGTTGAAATTAAATTGCTAGCCATGGCATGCAAAATAAGAGTACCTGAATGGTGTAAAGCGTTAGTGTGTTTGGCTGTTAACTGAAAAGTGATGATTCGAGCGCCGTTCACCTCAAGTAACCTCAGATGAGAGTCTAGATATAGACTTTCAAAAACCCCATTGAAATATCTGTGGAATACAATTCTATGGTGGTATAACTGGAGTCAGCTTGAGGTTGGATTCCAGGGAAATCAAATCAGCATTGGGATTCCCATGAATTGCGGTCACCGGCAATTCATATATAAGATCATACCCCACGCTGCTCTTCAATCCATTCCCATTCTTCCAGTTCATGGACTCACTGGAGGCCTGCTCTTGTTCCAAGGAGAAATTCTTTCTCATTCCTGGTTTACCTATGTCCTAGCTGCTATACTTCAAGTTTCTCTCAAAAGCAGAAGTTCTGTGCTCTTGTCCACTGTGAAATCTTCAGTACCAAAAAAGAAACAGAAGCCAACATCCCTTCACTGTCTCTGCTTCTTAAGAGCCTGTCAGCTTTCTCTCGAACAAAAAAGGCTCCAAAGTTCATTCTCCTTTCTTATTCTTCTTCAAGAAGTGGGGAAAAGTGGGAATGACAATCACTTTAATAAGTCCTGATATGGAAAAGCTGCTCAAAGGACTGGAAAAAATGTCACTCATATTACTTCCTTTCTGTTGTCTTTATAGGGGTGTGCCACTGCCCAGACAGGAAGAGAAGGGAGTTATGTTGAAAAGCAAGCCTTCACACCCTTTCTCAATCTCCCAACTCTATTTTCTTCCAAACTTTACTTAATATCTACTCCGACCAAGGAGAAGAGTGAGGAGTAATCTATTTTCTTCCAGGCAGATAAGCAAGCATGAAGGTTCATGACTGATTTAACATTTTGCATTTGGGTGCTGCTCTCAGCATAAAGGTGACAGAAATTACTATAAATTTATGGGAGGACATAAATAGAGATGGCATTTTAAGGTGTGATGAGTAAAAATCCTTCAGCTTTTGACCAAAGTCATTTTTAATGAAATATTGACTATTAATTTTTTTCTAAAATAAGTAAAATTGTATTTGAAGAGACAAGAAACTCAGCTTTGTCCAGCTTACGCCATCCAGTTCCACATTTATATCCTACCACAAAGGAATGTTTATCACAAGCTTGCAGTTACAGTTTAGGAATTTATTAAGAATTCTGTTTGTTTTTCTTCTTTTTCTATTATCTTATTTTTTTGCATGCCATAATTCAAGTCACACTCTTTTAAAGTCCAATTTGTGTATTATTTCTCACAAATAAAGAACCATTCCCATGCAAATGTAAATTTTTTAAGTTTCAAATTATTCAGCAATGCAATCCAACAATATGAGTTAAGTGTAGGCATTATAAGTATGATTGCCTAACATATGTTTCAGGTAGACTAAGTACTATGAGTTTAGGTAGTTGGTGAATTTTCCACTACACACATTATATTCATGCATACATGTGTGTATGTGCTTCTTTTTTAAATTTCACATTACCTGGTATGCTTCTTTATAAGATGACAATAAGCGACATTTTTATTAAGAAGTTTCTCATGTCAACCCTGAGAACAACTGATTATAGGACTGACCTTTTGAGATTCTGTGTATTTCCCACTTAATCAGTGATGGAATGAGCTTCTGCTAAGTGGGATCTATAGGATTCTCATGGGAAAAGAGAAGTCATTTAAAAATAATGAGTCTCCTTTTTGCCCCTCTTTCTTTGCATTCTGAGCTCTATTAGGTCATGAAAACAGTCTTCATGTGGACTATACAGAATCGTAGTATTGTATATTCTGTTCATCCTGCCTGGGGAAAGAGTGGGTTAACAAATGTTTAAGGAGCCTGAAATGTACATGACACTATAGTGGGATAAAAATTGCCTTACTTGCCCTTTTTGGGGGTAGAAATAAAAAAGCTGTTTGGTTGTGAACAGATCCTGTGGGGCTTTTAAGTTCCAGCACCTCTGATTTTGACAGTGTAATTGGTTCCCTGTTGCCAGGGCAATAATACAGAATTGGAACCATCTCCATTTTGTCTTGTTACAGTAACCCACTTGGTAGTTTAGATTGAATCTCACAAAATACTCTAGTGTGGTCACGAGTTCATTTTTCAAAACCTGCAACGTGAGGATCTGTGTTTTCTTGTAGGTGTGTGTACATGTACACATCTCATGCCTAGAGCTCCTCATTTCATACCCTTGATTTCCACCCCTCGCTTTCTGCGAAACAGAATAGCATAATAGATGTAATGAGACCTTCAGTAATAGGACCGAATGGAGCAAGCAATGAGAGTTCTTCCAAGGAAGTAATCAGTGCATTAGGTCCCCAGGACTGAAACGCCATTTAACAAGGTTTGGGGTTTAGGGATTTGTCACTCTGAGCTCCTATTGCTTCCCCCAAGAAGAAGCTCTACCCAGAATGCAAATCTTCATTTACTATTTCTACAACAGGGAGGAAAAGAACATTAGCTACTTTATTACACACATAATGAAGCAAACTGAAGCTGCTAATATTTTTTCTTGGCAGTAAATCAACTGCTCACAAGTGTTATGAAGTATGAATGTGTATTTCATCAGTATCTTAAAGTCATTCCCTATGTTTTCATTACCAAGTTTTGGATAAAGATAACACCAAATTGTGTCACACAAAGACAGCCTTTATGCATTTCAAGACCATGTGATGTTTATTTTATAGAGGAATAAAATTTAGTCCAAAAGTATTCCTAAGACTATCTAGTTTCTAAATCTATAGATATATTTACCGACTGAATACAACCAATTATTATCTTTTTCATGATGTCCTGAAGGAAATTTTTGTGAAAAGAAGTACATAATTCATTTATAGAATATAAGCTTTGGAAAAAGCCAAAATTATAGGCTTTGTTGAAGAATAATTTTGCTTACAAATTGGATAAAACTTCAACTTGCTCATGTAGAACAGTTGATAAAATGTGCATCACTTAATAGAAAGAATGCCAATTATGGCACTGGAAATTGTGTAGGATTAAACCAGCATAAGCATACTCTGACATATGTGTATTAGATGTCACTGTGTTCATCTGGGTAGATTAGAGAAACAGACCCAGAGTCTGTCATATGTGTAAGAGAGAATTTTAAATCAAAAAGCAGTTGTACATTAAGAAAACATCTCACCCCAGTCCAGTTCAAGTCCATACGTCTGATATTAACTCATGTGTTTGATACTAATCTATAATTCCTCTTCAGACTCAAGGCAACACACAAAATGATGCTGAAAGAAGAAAGATCACAGGCCAGTGTGTAGAAAGTCTTGTGGATCCACTGGCGGTGGAAGCATCTCTGTGCTGGCCGTGGGTGTCCACGTGGTCCCGCCAGCTCCAGGTCTCTGGTTCTATCAGCATTACTTCATGTGGCTTGTCAAGAGAAGTGTCTCACTGTGAGGTGAGCAGAGTGTGTGTCTGGCCATCAGTGGACTATTTACATCCATAGTGTCTCCAAGTGTGGTCACCAAGTTGGGACCTGTTGAACAGGTGCACACCCTTTGACAAGTTGGCAGGAGATTACGTAACTGTCACAGTGATTAAGCCTTCCTCCAGCCTTAATGCCAAGCTCTTCTTCATATAATCCATCTTCTCTGGTTATTTACAGAGTATTCAGATTGACTAAGAGAAGGCAACCCTGATGCAAATCTTGTCTGATTTTGAACCATGCAATAAGCCCTTGTTCAGTTTGTTTTCACAACTGCCTCTTGATCACATTGAATGAGGAAGTCAGAAGAAAAATGGCTGTATTTGAATTATAGTACTATTGAAGAATATTGGTAGTACCATGGACTGCCAAAAGAACTAACCGATCTTTCTTGAAGGAGTGTTTCTTGTTTCCTCAGTGGCCAGGAATTTGAGACTTTGCCTTTGGACATGTTGTCAGGAAAGACCAGTCTCCACCAAGAAAGGTGCTTGGTAAAGTAGAGAGGCCACTAAAAGACCTTCAGTAAGATGGATGGACATAGCTGCTGCACAGAGGGGCTCATGTGTAAACTTGATGATGGGGCAGGACAGCACTTCTTTGTGCTGTACATGGGGTCACATGCAGTCAGAACTGACTTGCCAACACCTAACAACGAAAGGTAAATCTGAGTAAGCTTTGATTAACTCTGATGTTGAAAATTCCTATATACACAGCTAAAACTATCAAAAGTCACTTGAACCTTGCAAACATTATACTAAGTAAAAGAAGTCACTCAGGAAAGACTGGAGATGATTCTATTTGTATGAAATTCACAGGATGGGCACAATTGCAGAGTCAATTAGTGGCTGCCTAGTGTGAAGGGGGAAAGGAATCGTGGTGGTGCGCTGGACTTTGTATTGGGCTACTGACCTCTAGGTCAGCAGTTCGCAATCACTAGAGCTCCTCTAAGGGAAAAAGGTGAGCCTTTCCATTCTTGTGAAGATTAGCAGCTGCAGTAAGGCTAGTGGGAGTCAGAAGTGACTTGAGAGCTGTGAGCTTTGAGAGACAGGGAAAGTAGGAGTCCTGGAACATGCTGCATGTCACCATCCATTCCCAAAAGATCCTTCTTCCATGGTCAAACAGAAGCAGGATGTGATAGATTAACACTCAAAGGAGTTTATCAATGGGGTCCCAGAAAGAGAAATGATTGAGAAGGCATTTTTTCTTACAGATTACCTAAGACACGGCCTGCCATTGTTTTTGACAATCTTGTACTAAACCTAACAGTCCATATGTTCATAACCACATAACTTTAAACAATCATGTATCCACATGTATGCTGTCTAGCTAATACAGCGAAATTCCACATGATTCCTTCAATTATGATTTTGTAACCCTTCGTAATTGCTGCAACAATACAAAAAAACAGATTTACTTTCTTTCTCCTTGTCTGGCAAAGTGGCTACTTGGAAGTTTTCCTACTCTGGACTGTATCTATCCTTCAACATCATTTGTGGGTTTTTTCTTTTGTCTTTTAGGAGACTCCATGGTTTTGCTTTACAACATACACAGCAATAGAATAAAGTTAATTAAAAATCAGGTAAAAGTTCTGAACAGACATATTACCAAAGAGATATGCAAATGACAAATAATTATAGGAAAAGATGTTCAACATCACATCTCAATAAGGAATTCAAACAACAATAGAATACGACTAGATAGCAACTAGAGTGACAAAGTGGAAATGCAAGACCCCACAACCTCAAGATTTCAAATGCTAGTAAGGCTATTTGGCAACAGGAACTCCTATTCACTGTTGATACACAGTGGCAGTTTCATACAGAATCAAACTTGATATGGCCGTCAGACCGCTACAGCTTCCTGTCATCGAGTGGAAGCGCTCTAGCAGCCCTGCAGAGAAGAGCTGTCCCTGTGACTTTCCAAGACTGTTGCTCTTTGGGGTTTTCTTTACTACTCTTATTGGGGGCTTGTGCTCGTCTGGGTAGACTAGAGGAACAAATTCAAGGACACGCATATGGATATAAGGAATGGGTTTATATTCAAGGGGAACAGGACATTGAGAAAACATCCCAGCCCAGTCCAGCTCAAAGTCACAAGTCCGATAGTAACCCATATGCCCAAAATCAGTCCATAAAGTTTCCTTCTGACTCACGAAGTCACAGGTCAGTGGCTACTGAGTCCTGGCAGCGAGAGGAGTCTCCCCACGGCTCCTCGCTTCCAGGGCTCAGGGTCCATCAACAGCATCCCGTGGTGGCAGAAGCAACTCATCGCTGGCAGAGGCCTCCATGTGGCTGTCCCAGCCTCAGAGGTCCGGCTCCATCAGGGCAAAGCCGTGTCTCTCCACCAGCTACTCCAGCCTCCCAGACGTCGCCATTCTGTGTTGCCTGTGATTAATCATCTCTCAAACTAACTTCCAACAACTGGGGAAGATAGCTTCTCATCTTCATGAGGGTAATATCGTGAGATTTCCCAGGAGTCTCAGGTGAAAGCCATGCCCACATAGAGGCCTCATCAGCTACTCAGTGGCTATCTCCAGATTAACAGGCCAGACTCCACCCCTACATTTCAATCATAAAATTAGCATAAGCACATGACTGCCACAGGGCTCTTACATCTCTTATCACATGCTATACATTCCTTGACACAAATGTTTCAAGCACATTTGTACATATGCCGCCATCATCATTTTCACAGCATTCTCTTCCCACTTGAGCCCCTGATATCAGCTCCCCACTTCTTTGCAAGCCTTCCTTTGCCTGCCCTCCATTGTGAACACTTGATAAGTTATAGATTATTGTTTCTATATCTTACATTGTCCTCTATCACCACTCATCCACTTTTCCATTATTTGTCCTCCTGGAAGGAGGTTATAGTTGATTCTTTTGCTTGATTCCCCCTTTCTCCCTCCTACCTCCCCTAATCTTTCTGGTATCTCTACTCTCCTTGTTGTCCCTGAGGGGGTTACCTATCCTGGATTCCCTGTGTTATGGGCTCTTATCTGTGGCAGTGTGAATGCTCTGGTCTAACTAGATTTGTAAAGTAAAATCAAGGTCATGATAGTGGGGTGAAAGAAGCACCAAAGAGTTCAAGGAAAGTTGTGTGTTTCATCAGTGCTATACTGCACCTTGACTGGTTCATCTCTTCCCTATGGTTCCTCTGTGAGGGGCAGTCCAATTGTCAACAGATGGGCATTGGGTCTCCACTCCAGCCACCTCCTCGGCATTCACTTTGTGTATGGTTTTATTCTAGGTCTTTGATGCCTGATACCTGATCCCATCAACACCTCATGATCACAGAGGCTGATGTGCTCCCTTCCATGTGGGTTTTGTTGCTTCTGAGCAAGAGGACCACTTATTTATCTTCAAGCATTTAAGACCCCAGATACTATATCTTTGAGAGCTGGGCACCATTATCTTTCTTCACCACATGTGCTTATGTACCCTTTTGTCTTCAGCGATCATGTTGGGAATGTGAGCATCACAGAAGCTTGGATTATTTGAACAAAATGTTCTTGTGATAAGGGAATACTTTAGGTCCAATGTCCATCTGCAACCTTAAATCTAAGCATACAGCTATGAGTAGTATTAGGTTTATTCCCAGTATGTATATATATATATATATATATATATATATAAACACATATATATGCACACACCTATATATGCCTATAGCTAGGTCTTTTTAATTGCCCTTTGCCTCCTAGTTCTTTCCTCTATTTCCATTTTATTTTCCTCTTGTCTCACCATCATGTTTGGCCTTCATTTGGTTTTCATAATTCCTCGCAGTTGCACTGCCCTTGAATGAGCCCCACTACTCCTATAACCTTCCTTCCATTGATTTTAGTTCATTTTTGTTCCCATCCATTTCTTTTATCCCACATCTCCTTCCCATTCTCCTCCTGGAATCCCATCCTTTCATCTCTGAGTTATTTATCCCACTTATCTTTTCTAGATTAGCATGCATATAAGTGCAAAAAACAGGCAATGCCAAATAAAACAACAAAGGAAGACAAGGCCAACAAAAAAACTACAGCAGCAGAAAGCAAAAACAAAATAACAATAACAAAAAGGAAGCAATTGAGAAAAATGGAAAGAAAAACCTCTAAATAGTTTGAAGTCTATTTGTTGGCCTTTGCTAGTGTTTTCTGTTCGAGTCTGATGGGCTGCCACACTCTGTCTCCCAAGTTTATTTTTTTGGTATTCCTTGGAGGTTCCATCAGTCTCCTCTTGCTTCTACTCGGCTGCATGCCCTGAGTGCCTCACCCCAACTTGATAGGGCCAGATCAAACACTATTCTCACACTGTCACCAGTGAACACAAGTGCTGCTGCCGGCCTGATGGGCCTCCCTGTGCATTGTCTGCTCTGAGAAGGAACATTATGCTCTGGGTGTGGTGCACCAGGGTATCCTCTCCTCCATCCCTCTGAGTTTCTCCCATGTGCTCTAATCTTTATGGGAGCAGAAAGCCCTGCCTTTTCTATGCACCAAAAACTGTTCCTAAATATTTGTGCACTTGAACCGAAACTTACATTGACAGAAAACCTGCACATATTAATAAAGGCTATATTTGTAATCATTAAAACTAGGAGCAACCAAGTGGCCCTTCATGAGATGAATGGATCAACAATATATAGGATGTTGGAGTAAATGGGATAATTCTTAATGGTAAGAAGTGATCAAATCTCAAAAATAAATGAAAGAATTTTACATGCACATTTCTAAAGAAAAATCAGTATGAAAAGACTATGATTATGATTTCAACTATATGGCAAGCTGAGGAACTTGAAACTGTTATTGTTAGGGGTCATCATTTGTTGCAATGCATACTATGGATACCACAGAATAAACCACTTCCCAGTACTGTGTCATCCTCACAATTTTTCTACTCTCTAAGGCATATTGGAGCAACTGCATCAAGCCATCTTATTGAAGGTCTTTTTCTTTCTTGGTGCCCTACAATTTTGCCAATTGTGGTGACTTTTTTCCAGGGATTGTTATATAGAATGTAATATCCTTGCTTCTAAGGAATATTCTGGATATACTTCTTCCAAGACAAATGCATTTTTTTTCTTTTGACTGTCCTTGGTATTTTCAATATTATTCTACAATGTAATAATTCAAATGCATTAATTTTTCTTCAGATTTCTTTATTCCATATCCAACTTCTCATGAATATGATGCAATACCATAAATTGGGTGAGGTGCACTTTGGTCCTCAAAGTGACATCCTTCATTTTGAACACTTTAAAAGGTCCTTTTGACTGCCCCTCTACTTTACCAAAGGTGAAATATTTCTTTTGCAAATGGTCTCTCCTGATTACATGCCCAAACTATGTGAGTCAGTCTCACTACTCTCTCTTCTAAGGAACAATCTGGTAATACTTCTTAAAAGACAGGTATGATACTTAAGAGCATACCAGCCCCCAACCCCCCAAAACAGAAAATGTGAGAGAAAGGAGACAGTGACCATATAAGATATGAAAATAATAATTTATAATGTTTCAAAAGGGCTAGGAGAATGGGGAAGGAGAAAACAGAGGAAATGACATCAAGGGCTCAATAGAAAATAAATGTATAGAAAATAATGATGGCAACATATGTACAGACGTGCTTGATATAATTGATGTATGGATTGTTGCAAGAGTTATAAGAGTATACAATAAAATGTAAAAAATGGCAGATTTGTTTGTTCTTCTGATAGACTGTGGTATATTCAATATTCTTAGTCACCACCACAATTCAAATGAAATCATTTTTCTTTTTTCATTTTTAGGGATGTCAAATTTTCACATACATATGAGCATGATAGTTACATAACCTGGTGTCTATTTAAGAATATTAGGAGTTAAGGGGTGGAGTTTGGCCTGTCAATCAAGATATAATTAATGAAACCTCTGTGTGGGCCTGGTCCTCTCCTGAGAATTCTGGAGAAGCCAAATGGATTTACCCTAATGCAATCCAACCTCTGGAGGTGAAGAAGCCACATAGTGACTGTCAGTGCTGAGATGCCTCCAACTCCACTGCATTCACAGGATTTCCAACCGATTGGCCTATGATCCTCCTGCATTCAGGATCATTGCATGCATTTCCTGAGTCTGAAGAAGGCTTTATAGATTGGTATCAGACATATGGGTTATTATTGGATTTATGGACTTGATTTAGACTAGACTGGGACACTTTCACAATATCCATTTGCTTTTATATATACCCTCTTCTTTATGCACATGAGTGTCTATGAATTTGTTTCTCTAGTCTACCACGACTAACACAGAAAGGCAATTAAAAATACCATAGCCTGAGTGAGGCACAGCTTAGGCCTCAAAACGATGCCTGTGCTCTTTCACACTTTTTAGAGGTGCTATGCAGCAGATTTGCCAAGTGGAATATGTTGTTTGAGTTCTTGAAGCCAATATAGGAACTTTATGCATTATTTCATTCAATTTTTAAGTAAGGTCAAACTATTCTTAATCGCTATATTATTAATTTTTATAATTTGAGGACATGAATCAGAAACACCCTTAACATTTTACTGTACTTTCTCTCTTGACACTTCATTCAACCAACAAAAGTCATTTAAATTCAATGTCTTAAATCACTTTCAAATCTATTTGAGTTTTTAGACCCTACTTACTTTTGCTTTCTTCTTAGAGACCACCATTGTGTCATGGGATTTGCCTTTCTATCGGATACCCCTTGCATACTATCTGTCTTCAAATCCACTCTTCAAACTGATGAGTGATCTTTTTCTGGCAAAGTCATATTTCTTTAATACGGTAAATAATCATGGGATTGCACAGCATCTTTAACTGGATTTCCATTTCCAAATGCCTTTCTGTGCTTCATGTGAACCTTTACCTTACAATGATTGCTTATTTTTCAGTTATCTTCTCTGACTGCAAACTGCCTTGCCTATCAGACTCAAGACATATTGAAAATTACAAAGTTTCACCAGATTCATACCCTGTATTTGTCTGGAGTCTTTATGACTGATATTCTCACAACTTGAATACTTTTCTACTGGTTATTCCCTTCCTAAAGTCAGGATAGTGTTGCACCTTAAGCATTGCAATTATAATCCCAAGTTTGTCGGCTCAGAGCAGCCAACTACTAAGTCAAGAAAAGATCAGGCAGCCCGTTCTTATAAAGATTTATCGTCTGTAGGAGGCCAGGTAGGATTTGATCAAGGGAAATTTAACCAAGAGGAATTACTAAAACCCCACTGAAGGCTGAATATTATAGTGGGACAAGAGTCATGTAAAAGAAAATAGAGGAAAGAAGTAGGAGGCAAAGGGCATTTATAGAGGTCTAAATAGTGAAGTCTACATATATAAACATATTTATATATGACAATGGAGAAATAAATCTATGCCCATATACTTATATATTTAGTATTAAAGTAGCAGGTGGACATTGGGCCTCTACTCAAGCACTATCTCAATGTAAGAACACTTTGCTCTACTAAAATGACATTTCATGATGCTCACAACAAAGCAGTTGCATAAGCAAATGTGGTGAAGAAAACAGATAGTGTCCAGCTATCAAAAGATATATCGTCAGAAGACTTGAAGTAAACAAGTGGCCATCTAGTTGAGAAGCAACAGCACCCACATGAAAGAAGCACACCAGTCTGTGAGATCATGAGAGGTGGATAGATTCAGGTATAAGGCATCAAAGGACAAAAATCATATGATTGTGAATGAGAGGGAGTGTGGAGTGGAGACCCAAAGCCCATCTGAAGGCTGCTAGATATCCCCTTACAGAAGGGTCAAGGGGAGAGGATGAGCCAGTCAGGGTGCAGTATAGCACTGACAAAACATAAAACTTTCCTCAAGTTCTTTGATGCTTCCCCCTCCTTCTCCATTATCATGATCTCAATTCTACCTTACAAATCTAGCTAGACCAGAGGATGCACACAGGTAGAGAGAAGAGTTGAAAACACAGTGAATCCATGACAGATAAACCCCATAAGTTCAATAATGAGAGCAATAACACCAGGAGGGCACAGGGAAGGGGGGTGAGAAAGAAGGAAACAATCACAATGATTTACATACAACCCCCTCCTGGGGGATGAACAACAGAAAAGTGGGTGAAGGTAGACATCGTACAGTGTAAGACATGAAAAATATTAATAATTTATAGATTAACATGGATTTGGGAAGGAAGGAGGCTCTTGGAGGGAGGGGGCAAATGAGGAGCTAATACCAAGGGTCAAGTAGGAAAAAAATGTTTTGAGAATGATGGCAACAAATGAACTTGACACAATGAATGTATGTATGATTGTGATAAGAGCTGTATGATCCCCAAGCAAATGATTTTTTAAAAATCTTTAAAGATTTATAGTCCCAGAAACCCAAAGTAGTAGTGTTACTCTCTCCTATCAGGTCGTTATGAGTTGGAACGGGGTTGATGGTGATATGTGTTCATTTTGATATCCCCTTTTCTGCCTGGTTAATTCTTCATCTGTTAGAATTTAATTTAGATATTATAATACTCAGAAATATTTTTATTTCCTGAATAACCCTAACCTAACTATCCCTCCTAAAAATACTGCCTTTGAGCCAATTCCAACTCATAAAAGATCATACATGTATAAAACCCTTTAAGAGAAAGCACAAGTAGGTTTCTAAGACTGTAACCCTTTACTGGTGTAGAAATCCCTTGTTTTTCCCAGGCCCCGTAAGTCACTTTGAATTTTCCATTACATAGTTCACAGTTTTTAATAATCCTCAAGCAAAACATCACATTCTTAAGTTTAATTGCCCTAAAAGTGCTTTGTCCTTCCCCTCCTCAATTTCCCCATTTTCTCCAGTCCCTGGTAATCACTGACCTTTTTTCTATTCTATAGTTCTTTTTCCTTCAAAATGTCATATTGATGTAATCACATAAAACATTGCCTTTTCATATTGGTTTCATGTACTTCTCAATATGCATTTAAAGTCCCTGCATGTTTCTGCTTCTTTTTCTGTTTTAGATTTTATTCCTGTTTTTAGTTACTAGGAAAAAAAACCCTATAACCTATTTCTTAAAGGACCTCTTGGTTGCCTTTCAATTTCTAGCAATTATGAATAAAATTTCTATAAATGTACAGATTTTTGTGTTGAGAAAAGTTTTCAATTCAATTGTGTAAATACACAGAAGCACAATTTTGGATGTAAAAGGTCACTCACTATATATCAGAATCAATTCTATTATTCTGGAGGAGTATCATTGGGGTTGGTAAAGACACAGTACAATGGGCATCTTTTAATATTTTTTGTCATCAATGATACATCATTTTGGTGAGATGTTCAAATGTTTGTTCAAATGTCTGTTCAAAATGTTTGCCTACTTTAAGAAAATTAGATTATCTCATTATTGTTGAATCTGAAGAGTTTTTTTATATTATGAACAAAAGTCCTTTATCAGATATGTAATGTGAAGATATATTCCTCTAATATGTAGCTTGACTTCTCATTTTCTTTTTTTTTTTTTTTTTGGTTTTTTTTGGGGGGAGTGCGGGCTTCACTGCTCTCTGGTGGTGGGAGTAGGAGGCCCAGCCCCACTGCTGGAATTGAACCTCTGTCCCAGTGGGTCACAGTCCTGCGCACAACCACTACACCATCGGGGCTCAGCCCCGAATTCTCATTTTCTAGACAATGTCTTTGCAGATCAGAAGTTTACAATTTTAATGAAATCCAACTTAATAACTTTGTGTCTCCTTGATTTACTTTTTTAGATATATACAGTCTTCATCAAACCCAGATTTCTTACAATATTATTTTACATAAATTTTATAATTTTGCATTTTACATTAGTTTGTGGCATATTTTTAATTAATTTTGTAGAAGAAGTAAGTTTGATAGATTTTTATGCAGATGTCCACATTGTTAAAGCAGTTTTGTTGAAAATATTTTTCTTTAATTTTCTCAAAGCCTTCGAATTATGATCTTAAGACAATTTGATGAGTTGTCTACATTTCAGTCTATTTCTAGGCTCACTGAGTTTTTAGTGTTTTTCTTGTTTTTTTAATAAAGTTTTATTAGAACATAATCCAACTATCATATAATTCATTAATTCAATAATATTAAGAAGTCCGGTACACTCATCACTGCAATAAATTTTAGAACATTTTCCTTTTTCTTGTACTTCCCCTCCCCCCAGAAAAACCCTTTTTTTGGGGGTCTCTTACAGATATCATATCATTCCATAGTTCAATCCCATCAAACAATATTGTACACTTGCTACCAAAATCAGTTTCAAACCATCCTTTTGAACTCCTTGAACTCCTTGATCTCATCTCCCTTATACTCCCCTGGAACCCTTATTCTGTCATCTCTATAGGTTTATGAATCTGGGTTTCACACAATGAAAAGCATAGAACCAAAATTCAAGAGGGCTACCTCTAATGACAAAAATAGATCCGACTCAAGTAGAAAAAAACTGTTTTGAGAATGATGGTGGCAGCAAATTTATAGATGTGTATGACCCAATGGATAGACGGATTGTGGTAAGAATTATATGAGCCCCTAATAAAATGATTTTTTAAAAATACATCAGAGCTAAGCTCCAAAATGATGGGGGGAAGGAAAACAAAACGAAGCCTGATACAGAAAATGCTGAAAACTAGATCAGGCCTAACTAACATGGATGGTATAAACTGAGAAGGTTTCAACCATTCAAACCAGGTTTAAAATCTTGATCTTCTCTCGTCAACTCTGCAATGTACTCTGTTTTGTAACCCAGTTTATTCTCATCCCTCCATTACCTGTAGAGGGAAGTCACCTGTAGAGGGAAATTCCAGCAACACACTTGTCTGTTCTTCCACCCATATTGGACTGTACTGATTGCTGTAGTTTTATATTATGAAAATCAAATCTAGTGTTGTCAACTCACTTCTAACTCATAGTGTTCCCATCAGGCAGAGTGAAACGGCTTCTTTGTTTTCTCAGCTTTCAAATCTCTCTCAAAGTCTATCGTCATACCTCTTTTGCTGCAAAGTACATGGTAGTATCAAACTACTAACTTGTTCAATGGCAGATGACTACTTTAACTAATATGTCACTCAAACACCTTACGTTTATATTAAATCTTGTGGTCACGTAGTAATAGTCTCCCAATAATGTGTGGTTCACTCTGGGTTCTTTTTCTATATAAATTTGAGAATCCAACTCCCCAAACACTCTCCTGGGATTAATATGTGGCTTGAACTAGATCTATCCATCTTGTTGGGAGGGACTGGCATCTTTCCTCAATAGGTTCTGTGCATATTTTCAGAGTTAGAGCTATTATTTCCTTCTTACACAATGTGTAAGATCACATTGTGTTTTTAATCTGAAATTCTGATTATTCATTCCTGGTAAATAGAAAAGTAATTGATTAGCGTTTTGTCCTGCCTCTTCACTATATTTCTTAGTCCTAGGAGATTTTTGTAAATTGTTTGAGATCATGCATATACAAATAGGATAGTATTATTTATTCCATCTCAAGTTTTATCTTTACTTCTTTGTAAAAAAAAAAACAAAAACAAACATTGCCTTAGCTAGGAAATCCAATGTGAAGTTGAATAGGAGAAGTGAGAGAGTGTCCTCATCTTTGTCTTGTTTCTAATATTATCAGAAATACATCTAGTTTTTCATCAAGTATTATGGTAGCTGAAAACTTCTATGTCTATCTACTTTATAAAACTAAGGGATTTCTCAATGTATTCCAAGTTTTGGGGAAGGTTTTTCATGAATAGGTGTGAAATTCTGTTACATGCTCTTTCTGAATTGATTGATATAATCATATAATTTATCTTTAGCTCACTAATATGACAAATTAAGTTGTTTGATTTTTGAATGTTGCACTCAAACCTAGAACCTGTTTGAGATGTAAAATTATTTTTTACATTGCTGGATTTGAGTTGCTAATTTATTTTTCATGATTTATGCATCGATGTTCATGAGAACTATTGCTCTGTTGGTTCCTTTACTTGTAATATATTTATCCAGTGTTGGCGCCATCGTTTTTAAACCTAGGAAGGTAAGAAAAAATTGGAAATAAATGGAGAAAAGAATCACAGTTTTGAACTTGCATGTAATTTCACAGAAGTTGTGTCTAGCTTGATTTCTTAGTGTGATCACTCTGTAAAGGATTCTCTTTCCTTATTTTCTAGCCTTTTAATTAAAGTTGGGAGGAAGAGCTAGTGAGACTTGGCACACACAAATCCTGTTACTCTCTAAAGACAAAGTCATGCATTGGATTACTGTTCCTAAGACAGTTCTGATAAAATATGTCTGTCCCTCTCTTTTCATATATATACATATATATAGTTATATAGTTATATATGTGGTTATATATATAAAAAGTGCACATATACATATATACCAGGATCCACAGTAAAGATGCTTGTTTCCACAATCAAATTCTCTTGAGAGTTTTCTTCCCTAATTTCAGTGATTCCAACTCACCAGGCACTCTAGGAGAGAATAAAGTCTTAGTTTTCTTTCACAAAGATTAATCACCTTAGAAACACAATAGAGCAGTTCTCCCCAACATTAGAAGAGTCAAAATAAACTCTCTATGACAATGAAGAACCTCTGATGGGACAAAAAGGGTGATAAAAACTGTTAAGTTCTCAACAGATAATCAAAGAGTTGGCAGTTTCAATCTAGCCAGAGGCATCTTCAAAAAAAAAAAACCTGACAATGTATTATGGACATCATAGTCACCAATAAACTTATAGATCACAGGTCAACTCTGATATCCAAAGAGCCATCCTGAATTAGAATTGACTCAATGGCATATGTCATAGCTCCTACCCTGTATCTTAACTGGCTCATCTCCTTGTAACCTCTCTGCAAAAGGATGTCACCTCACCTATTGATGGGCTTTGGGTCCCCAATCTGTACTCCCGCTCATTAATAATAATATAATTTTAACTAATTGATGCCTGACACCAGATCCCTTCACCACCTCATGATCACACAGGCTAGTGTGCTTTTTCCGTGTGGGCTTTATTGCTTCTGAGCTGAATGGCCGCTTGTTTACTCAAGCCTTTAAGACCCCAGATGCTATATCTTTTGGTAGCCGGGGACCATCAGCTTTCTTCACCACATTTGCTTATGCACACATTTGTCCCTTCCTCTAGTTCCCATGCTGCCTCCCACCCACTACCATGACCCCAATTCTACCACAGAAATCCAGCTAGACCAGGAGATGTACAGTGAAGTTGGAAACATGGGAAACTTAGGATAGATGATCCATCAAGACTAGTAATGGGAGTGGCAGTATCAGGAGGGTGGCGGGATGGAGGAATAGAAAGGGAGAACCAACCTCAGGGATCTACATATAGCCTCCTCTCAGGGACACGGACAACAGGGAAGTGAGTGTTGGGACACATTGTACAGTGTACAGGATGAAAAAAATAACAATTTGTAAATTACTAAGGGTTCAAGGGGAAGGGGGAGAGGAAGGGTAATATAGGGAGCTGATACTGGGGGCCTGGAGGGAGGGAGAATGTTTTGAGAGTGATGATGGCAATGGGTGTGTAAAAGTAGCCTGCATACAATTGATGTTGTTATGGATTGTGATGGGAGTTGTATGGGCCCCCAATAAAGTCATTCATTAAAAAAGGGGGGGAGGGGAAAGGGGAGTTTTTTTTAAGAGGAGCTTGTACCAAGGGCTCAAGTGGAAAATGTATGTGGCAACATGTGTGCAAATGTGCTTGATACAAATGATGTACTGAATGTTGTAGTAGCTGTAAGAGCCCCCAATAAAATTAATTTAAAAAAAAGAATTGACTCAATGGCAATTGATTGGTCAATCTTTGTTGAACTCATCAAGGGGATTTAGTGATGCACATTTTAGAGATCTTTATTATCTGTAAGGAAGTATCTCTGTTACTTCCAGTTATGCAAGGATTGAAAGGTAGAGAAAAACTGGTGTAGATATTGAGTCATTAGAGACAAGTTATTTGCTTTGACTGTCCTGTTTGTCCTTTATAGAAAAATGCATTAACATATGATATGCAATAAAGAATGACAATTGTTTTGCTTCTAAGAATGAAATATACTGGTCCAAAATTTAGGTGATGGAAAAGCTTAGTGGATACAATTAGACTTCTCTTTGGCCAAAGACAACAAAGATTGGTGGAACAGCTAACAATGTGGAACAAAAATGTTATATCATACATCACATTTTCAATCAGATTAAAAATAAAAAACCTGTAGAGTACCACAGAAACAAAGAAAATCCAACACAAATAAATCACAGCTTACAAAATAATCCAAATAATGAAAAGACAAGAAATTTTTTGGGGAAATTGATCTAAGCTAACCCTTTTCAAAAACAGATCATTAATATTAGCATCTCAATCAAACTCACATAAAATACACCAGTAATGTTCTTTGAGGTCCATCGTGTACATCGCCATCATATTTTATTATTGTTCATGTTGTCTGGAAAGATTTCAATCATAGCCAATTGTTACAGCCTCTAAAAAGTGAAGAGGTGAATGGAGTAGGGAGAGACTTAAATAATCTCAGTGCTTTCAAGAGTAGAAATGCCCATCGAGAGGTTCAGGAAGCAAATAGAAGTGGAACAATAATAGGCCTGTGTATTCTCCATTAAATTTTCCTTTAAAGGACTTTTTCCCTTTCTACTTCCTCTCTCTTATTCTTAATAGTCTCTTTGGACTTCAACAGTTAAAACCTATTCCCTTTTTTCTTCTTCACAACACTGGCTCATAGTTTATTGTTGTAGCACTGATTTATCATTCTAGGCCTCTATGACTGGGGACATTTGCACAAAGAAAGTGTACCTTATGCAACATAAAATTACCTTGAAAACTCTTCTTCAATTACTTAAGGGTACAGCTATGTCTGTGGACCGTGATATCTGTGTATTATAAAAGAAACATAACATATGTGCTTCCAGATTCAGAGCCACATATCAACTGATGAGAATGCCAACTTTCCATTTCCAAACTTCTGAGAATGAGATACAGTGTAGTTTGGTTTGGTTCCGTGTCCGCTCTGGCTTAGAATCAAGGAATGGTCTGAGGCCCACTGGGATGGAGGTTCAATTCCAGCTCCACAGGAGCAAAGGCTGGGCCTCCTACTCCCACCACCAGAGGGCAGTGATGTCCCCAAACCACCCCCGCAAAAAAAAAAAAAAGGATAGAGGAATGGTATTGCCAGTAATATTATGAGTTTAAAACCTCCATTGGGTTGGTATATGTCTGAGCTTGATGCAGAGCGATGTATGGCTTGGGGACTATAGGACTATGCTATGGATTGATATCCCAAAGGTTTTCTATGCTAATGATAGAACTGAAGCTTCCTTAATGAAACTTATATCACCAAATAATTTAAATGTTATCATATATACATTGATAAATCACCTTTTCTATTCTGCTTTTAGTCTACTAAGATAGAAAGTATATCCTAAATTTAGCATTCTGCATTTCTGAAAGACTTAGAAAATACTTAACTATCAACCCTTTATTAGAAAACTGCCAAGATCCTCTCACTGAGTTGTGTTGTTTGGTGCCATCCAGTCTGTCTCAATCTTCTTATGCACAGCAGAATGAGACACTGCCTGGTCTAGTGTCACCTTCAAGATTATTTTTATGTTTGACTTCATTGTTGCAGCCCTGATGTCCACATCTCCTTGAGCCTTCCACCTTTTTGCTACCGTTCTACTTTACAAGCATCGTGTCCTTCTTCAGGGACTGGCCTCTCCTGACAATAGGTCCAAAGTACCTAACATGAAGTCTCACCATCCTTGTCTCTAAGGAACGTTCTGGCAGCACTTCTTCCAAGATAGACCAGTTTGTCTGTTTAGCAGTCCATGATATTTTGAATAAGACCAGACTCCTTATAAGACCAGGGGCGTAGTGGCTGTGCGCGGGACTGCAGCCCACTGGGTTGGAGGTTCAAATATAGCAGCGGCCCGCCAGGAGCAAGACTGGGTCTCCTACTCCCACCACCAGAGGGCAGTGATGCCAAAAAATGATTTAAAAAAATAAGGAAGACCTGGTGGTGTAGCAGTTATGAACTGGTTACTAACTAACCACAAAATTTGCAGTTCAAAACCACCAGTCATCTCTCTAGAAAAGATGGGACTTTTTGTTCCTGTAAAGAACAGTTCTATCTCATCCAATTAGGGCTGTGTGAGTCACAATTGACCCATTATTAGTGGGTTTGGTTCTTGAAACTTTTAATACTCTTCTGCAAAATCACAATTCAAATGCAATAATTCTTCAGTCTTTTTTGCAGCTTTCATATGCATCTCACAGAATAATGTATCATCTATTAAATATGAAAACTTTATGAAAGTGTCTATTACCTTATGCCATCTCCACAACTACTCCTATGCCAGAGCCTACTGCTGCAGCCTCAGTGTCAGTCCATCTCATTGAGGGCCATCACTGCCTCTCACTTCAGCAAACATAATCTCCTTCTCCAGGGACTGGTCTCTGCTGGCACCATTTCCAAAGTACAAACAAAGTCTTGCCATCCTTACCACTAAGTGGCGTTCTGATAGTATGTCTTTCATATACGTTTGTCCTTTAAGTAGTCCATGGTAATTTCAATATTATTCTCCAGAAACATAATTCAAATGCATCCATTCTTATTTTTCCTTATTCATTGTCTAATTTTCACCTGCTAACCAGGCAATTGAAAATACTGTGACTTGGATCAGAAGCAACTTATTCCTCCAAATGCAATGTAACATCCTTGCATTTCAGTACAATAAAAACATCTTGTGCAGTGGATTTACCTAATGCTATTTGCCTTTTGATTTCTTGACTGCTACTTTGTGAATATTGGCACGCATGAAAAAATCTTGACAATTTCCAACTTTTCTCCATTTATCATGTTGTTGACTATTTGTCCTGTTGTGAAAAATTGGGTCTTCTTTACATTGAGCTGTAGTCAATAGTGAGGACTATAATCCTTGAACTTCATCAGCAAGTGCTTCAAGTCCTCCCTCAGTTTCTTTTTTTTAAATCATTTTACTAGGGGCTCATAGAACTCATATCACAATCCATACATACACCCATTGTATGCCAAGCACATTTGTACATTTGCTGCCATCGTCATTCTTAAAGTATTTGCTTTCTAGTTAAGCCCTTGGTATTAACTCATTTTCCCCTTTCCTCTCAGCTCCCTCATGAACCCTGATGATTTATAAATTATTTTTTCATATGTTTCACTGTCTGATGTCTTCCTTCACCCACTTCCCTATTGTCTGTATCCCAGGGAGGAGGTTATATGTAGAACCTTATAATTGGTTCGCTCTCAACAAGCAAGGTTGTTCCATCTGCATAATTCAAGTTATTAATAAACTTACCTCCAATCCTGATGCCACATTATTCTTCCTATAATCCAGTTCCTCTGATGATTGGCTCAACATACAGGTTAAATAAGTAGGATGAGAGGATACAAATCTTCCACACATCTTTCCTTAATTTAAACTATGCTATAACCTCTTTTCTTCATTCACACAACTACCGCTTGATCCATCTATAAATTCCACATGTGTACAATGAAGTGTTCTATAATTCCCATTCCTCTCAAGGTTCTACATAATTTGTTATGATTCACACATTGAATGCATTTGCCTCATCAATAAACCACAGTAAGCATATTTCTGGTATTCTCTGCTTTCAGCCAAGATCCACCTGATATTAGCTATGATATCCTTGGTTCCACACCCTCTGCTGAGCCTAGCCTAAACCTTTAGCAGCTCCTTGACATTGTATTGCTACAACTGATATTGGAAAATCTGCAGTCCAGTTTTACTGGTATGTGAGATCAGTGACATTGTTCTAAAGTTTGAGTGTTCTCTTTGATCACCTTTCCTTGGGAATGTGTACAAATAAGGATCTCTTTCAGTCATTGGCCAAGTAGCTATCTTCCAAAATTCCTAGCAGAGATGATTGAGTGCTTTGCTACCTTGTTGAAACAATTCAGGTGGCATGGCATCAATTCCTGGAGCCTAGGTTTTGGCCAAGAATTTGCATGCACCTTGAACTTCTTACCCCAACACTATTTGTTCTTGCTCATAGAGTATCTCCTGAGATGGTGAAATGTTGACCAGGTCTTTTTTTTTGGTAGCGTTACGTGGTGAATTATCTCCATCTTCTTTTGATACTTCCTGCATCATTTAATATTTTCTCCATAGAATCTTTCACTCTTATGAATTGAAGCTTGCTTTTTTTCTTGAGCTATTTGAAGTTAAGATAAGTGGGACTTGTCCTTCACTTTTGTTTTCTAATTCTAGGTCTTTGCACATTTCATCATATTTGAACTTGTCTTTTTCAGCTACTCTTTGAGATTTTCTATTCAGTCAGAATGAGACAATCATTTCTTCCATTGTCTTATCTACTCTATGACTAAGAGCAAGTTTCAGACATTCTTCTAACCACCACTTTGATCTTTTCTTTTTTTCACATATCTTTTAAATGACCTTTTGTTTTTTCATGTATAATGTTTTTGCTCTCTTCCCACAACTCAGCAGGTCTTCTACCACTAGTGTTCAATGCATCAAATCTGCTCTTGGAAAAACTAAAATTCAGGTGGGATAAATTAAAACTTTGTTCTCATAAATTTGATTTAATTTTCTTCAGATTTATGCTGAAATTACATATGAGCACTTGATGGTCTGTTCCATAGTCAGTCAACTCATGGCCAGATTTTAGCTGCTGATATTGAACTTCTTCATCATCTCATTCCACAAATGCAGTCAATTTAATTTACGTGTATTCTATCTGAGGAAACCCAGGTATATAGTTATCTTTTGTGTTGTAGAAAGGTATTTACCATGAAAAATTAGTTGATTTTGCAAAATTTCAACATGTGATCTACAGCTTCATTTCTATCACCAAGACCACATTTCCCAACTACTTTTCCTTTCTGATTGTTCCATGCCTTTCATTTCAATTGCCAATAATTATCAATGCATCATGATTGAATGTTTGATCAATTTCAGACTGGAGGTGTTGGTGGAATTATTCAATATGTCTGTATCACTAGCTTTTGTAATTGGGGCTTAAATTTGTGTAATATTTGTATTATCTGAATATCATTTATATAAATAAATATCATCCTTTCACCTACAGTTTTCTATTTCAGGATACATCTTGAAATGTCCATGCAATGCCATTTCTCTTGCATCCGTCTTTCCTGGAATAGTGAACCATATGATTTTGTGATTGATCCATTTCAGGTCGGTAATGCCTAAGATATTGATATTTATTTGTTCTATTTCATGTTTGACATATTCCAATTTTATTAGACTCATACTTCACACATTCTTAATTCTCGTCATTAGCAGATTTTTTTCAGCTGTTTTTCCTTACATTGTGTGGTATCACATAAACTAATTTAGATCTCAGAGGCTCCACTCGCGTGCGCTTTAACTGACTCACATAACCATGATCAACTCCACTCTGAGAAATCAGCTCCTCCTCAATCATATTGCAAGTGCCTTTAGACCCGAGGGGCCCATTCTCAGGCACTATCTCTGAGTTTTATCACGGAATCAGAAAAGTTTATTTTCATTGAAAGATATTTTTAACTTATGACTTCCTTTTCTCAGATGTTAAAAGAGCATCATTCGTATCTTTATAATAATAATAATAAATTTGAATCAAATAAGAAACTACACATTTTATTAAAACCATTAGAAGATTGTGGTTGTACAGTAATTAATTTGTAATTCAAGGGAAGATAGAATTCTTCAAAAATGTTAAATAAGCACTTATCTGTGATAAGTATGATTCTGCTGAAATATTTAATAAATTGCTTAAGGTTGAATGTGGAACAGTAAGAGAGATTAGATAGATCACAAGTAGAATTTACTTCTACACACAAGCTCTTTTCCATGAATCTCATCTCTGGTTCAGAAATACTGTGAGTAGAACAAGTGTCTGAGGAAACATCCGTTTTGGTGCAGACCTAGAGAAGGGGAACACTAACCATTGTCAGAAATGCACACAACTACATGGATTCTTGTTCTTTATCTGTCCTGTAGAAATATACAAAAAGAAAGAAAGTAAAACTGTAAATCTCTGGGAGTAAGGATAGACATTCCAACAATTATCAGTACCCAAGTGAAAATGCACTTCAGCTCGAGGAAGGAAAAATTAACAAGAATCAAAAGTCAAAATAAAACAAAAACAGCCTCCTTTTCTATACTGGAAAGAAGAACAAGAATGTAATGGACCAAGAAAATTGGAACTGCTTGGTTTCTATGGGAGAGGAAAGCTTTCTGAGAAGATGCCACCAATGACATCTATGGAACCACTCCATATACAGCTGAGCCAGTATAACAGAAAACAAGTTTCTCTACCCCCACCTTCAGCACCAAGTTGGTTGACTCACCCCCACAAGTGATATGACTCCTAACAGAGTTTCAAGCGTACAGAGAGTGGTACACAGTGAGAAAACCTAAAGCAGAAGAGTGAAATTTAAAAAGGAAAAGAGAGAAATATCTTGTATTACATAAAAGGTAAAAGCAGAGGAATTTGAAGCCACTGACATGTTAGTATTAACAACAATAACAGCAAAACAAAACTTGCTCAACTGCTGTCTCTTTTTTTTCATTGCTTAAAATAAAGACCTATCAAAAGAAAAGGTGTACCCCTTTCTACCACCACCTGCTGTTTTACAGAAAATGCCGAGATTTCAATCAAATACTAACAAACACCTAAAAAATTAAGATAGATATAAAATGACATCGAGAGCGAGGCAGCCATAGACTTAAATATGCTAAAATGGGTCCCCGATGATCAAAGTAAGAGATCAGAAATTTGAGGTTCATATATTTAATTTTAAAAAATGGCTCGCAAAAAATAGAGACATCAGCAGATGGAAAACTCAGATGATAGATGAAATGACTTAAATAAAATGGAATAGAAATCATTGAAAAAAACAATTACAAAGGTGAAGAATATTTTAATGTCCTTATAAGATTTTACAGTTCCAGGGAAAATATCAATGAATTTGAAGATAAGATTGTAAAAATTATCCTCGCAGAATAAAGATTTAAAGATCTGACGGGGGACACAACCAGTCAGATACTCCAAGGGTTATGGAAACACTATCAAATGTTTAGCACACAGTAAAATGGAGAGTGGGTAATATTGAATAGAAATAGTTAAAGATAAAATATCTAAGATTTTTAAAAACATTAATGGAAAACTTTGAAGAAATACTTTTTTAAAAGGTACATCTGACTTCCTCGAGCTCCAGAAGAAGAAAGAATTCCACTCCACCTCTTGCCAAGCATGATTCCTGAGGCAGAGGCCAGCCATGCTCCAATCCTCCAACTTCCTTGATCCTAACACCAACAGCATGTTTCTGTTGCAATAGCCACATAGAATCCATAGACAATAATCATGGTCATTGGGATTTTTAAAGATTACAAGTCAGAATCACAAAGGATACAATTCCTTGGTTTACAGTGTCTCTTGTCAACCACGATGGCAGATAAATATGTCCTTCGTCTTGGCTTCTCAGCTACATGGACCTTTTACCTCTGTCCTGTGTGAGTAAGCATTACAAAGCTCCTTTGTTACTGATCAATGTGTAAAAGACACGCAACTCTGAAGCCAGGCTCTTGCCCTGAAGACACTTAACTTCATACCTAATAGTTGGGAAGACCATTGTTTTTGTCATGCTGCCATCACTGCCTCATTCCCCACACCCACCCCATCCCCAGGGTTCTTAGGGCTGGTTCCACTCTTAGGGTTTTTTATTCTTGGTGATTGTGAGATTCCTTGTTCTTGCTTCTGATATAGCTTATTTAGACCCGGTGGAATAACAAAACTACCAAATCTCTTCAGTAGAGCCCTTTATGTTGTATTTGGTCAGAGACACAGAATATGGATAGAAGAGCAATACCAACCATTTCACTCCACCATAAACCTTACATCCCATATTTGAAAGAATATGAGTATGATAAATACTAAAACACACAACCAAGGATTGCAGCCTTCAGTATGGATTATATATTAATGTATAAAAAACCAAAATCCTAACAACTAGACAAATAACTAACACCATGATGAAGAAAGGAAAGATGGACGTTTTCAAGGCTTTTGTCTTGTTTGTATCTACAATCAATGCTTACAGAACCAGCAGTCAGTGGATCGAGTGACACAGTGCATTGGGTAAATATGCTGCAGAAGCCTTTTTAAAAGTTTTCAAAAAAATGTTATTCTGAAAGTTAAGGTGCACCTCACCCAAGTATTGATATGTTCAATCATTTCATGTGGATGTGAAAGGTGGACACTGAATAAAGATAACCAAAGAAGAATCAATGCATCTGAATTATCATATTGGCAACATATGTTGGAAGTACCGTGAACTTCCAAAAGAGCAAACAAGTTTGTCCTGGAAGAAGTAGAGTAAGCATGCTCCTTAGAGGCAAGGATAGTGAGATCGCCTGTCCTGTATTGTGAACATGTTATCAGGAGAGACCAGTCCCTGGAGAAGGGCATCATGCATGGTAGATTAGAGGGGCAGTGGCATAAAGAAAGACTCTCACAGTGGCTGCAGCAACAAGCGCAGACAGAAGTACCATTGGGAGGGTTGCACAGGACGAGGCACTGTTCCGTTCTGTTGTACTTAAGCTCACTGAGTGAAAGCCGACTCAGTGGTACCTAACAGCAACAACCATTGAACTTCAAAAGACAGAATACAAGATTTAACATAACTGAAAAAATAGAAGAATCCACAATTACTATTGATGCTTCACCACTCTTCTCATTACTTAGCAAGACAAATAGAGAAAATCAGTAAGTACATGGGAGATCTGAAAAAGAAATATATAAGCAACTTGACTGAATTACATTTATAGTAACTTTCACCGTACAACATCCAAATGACACTCTTTTCCAAAGTACATTATCAATAAAGACCTTATTGTGGACCATAGCACCTTAATAAATTTAAAACAAATCAAATCATACAATTTAAAGTATGTTAAAATTTTAAAAGAATTAATAGTAGTCTAGTTCCTAAGAGTTATAGAATAAATATGTCTCAGATGTCCAACTCTCTCAAGATACCATTTGCTTCATTTCCCCCTCACTTTTTCCTTGCTTATATTCCCTCACATCCATGGGTTCTGAAATTTGCTGCAACAGCCCACAGAACCTCAACTTTAAGGAAATATCTCACATGGTGGTGTGTGCTTTTCAGTACCAAATCCAAAGATTACTGGGTGGTAGGCCAAATGCAGGGCACAAAGTCAGGAGCTGAAATTGTCCAAAGCAGGTCGCTTGCGTCTAGCAAATCTCGATCAGCAAATGGAAACTTGTATTTCTAATTGTTTATAAAAATATATATAAGTTGAATATAAAGAGAACATCCCAGCCCAGTACAGATCAAGCTCATACATCTATTAGCCCATATGTCTAATGCCAATCTATAAAGTCCTCTTCTGACTCATAAAACACATGCAAAGACTCTGATTGCAGGATGATTGCAGGCCAGTAGGCAGAAAGTCTTTGGATACAGTGGCATTGTAAGTATCTCAGTGCTGACAGTGATCTTCACGTGGCTTCACCAGCATCCAGGGCTGCATTAGCTTAGGTATTTGTGGCTTCTTCTCAGAGATCTCTCAGAGCGAGTCAGTCTTCTCAGTCGATGTCTCCAAGGGAATCAAGAGAGACTGTCTTATACCTCCAAGGAGAAAAGCCCAGAGTTTTCCCGGACTCTTCAGGAGAAGGTCATGCCCACACAGAGGCCACATTGGCTATGACCCAATTGACACTAGGCTCCACCCCTTTACTTTTAACCCTCTCAAATCCCAAATTGACTCCAGATTATGTCACGACCACAGTGAGGTTGTATCAACCAAGGAAAAAGAAAAGATGATTCTTGCCACACCAGCTAGTAGTCTAAAAGAGGTGACCAAGAAAATAATGGCTGTGACTTAATTCACACCTTCTCCCAAGGTAGAATCTATAGATGTCCTCAAGGAAACAAAGTGGGCGACTTGACCCCCTCTACTAAGGTGATGTCTGAAGATATCTCCAAAGAGAAGGGAGTCACTTGGCTTCATTAGGTAGAATAGTATAGGCAAAAGGGCGTCCATTGCACATGTTCAGAGTGTCAAGCTAACAGTCAGGAAAGGGTGGGACACTGCGCATGCTCAGAGTTCCACGATTCCGGCCAGAAAGACTGCACCTGAGTTGGCTCATCTAGGCTAGGTGAATTCAATTCAGCCAAAGGGGTCGACCAGAGTCATCAGCCATGCTTGGTTTGAAAAGGTAGGGGCCTGGAACCCATCTTGTGATTTTTCTCGAGCAAACTGTCGGATGTAGCAGCAAGGCTGACTCATAGCCACCCCTCGTGAGTTGTCGCGCCTACCGCTGTTAAGAGGAATAGAAAACCTGGTCTTTCCCCCTGGAGGTGCTGGCGGTTTCCAACTGCCGACAGGTGGATCACAGCACAGCACAAAACCACATTTCCCCAGTGCCCACATCGCTACTGTCCACTAATAGAACAGACAGCAGCCTCTAAGATGAGATTCCAGTCACAGAACGCAGAGTCCAGAATTATTACTTGTCACATAAGAGGGTTCCTTTGACTACCTGCAAGAATGCCCTCGAACCCTGAATATGACACTGTGTGAAAGTCATAATTTAACACATTTTTCAGCAGTACAAGATAATTACTAGTGCTAAGGATAATCTTACTCAAAAAGTTGAGATCGTTGCTCTGGGACCCACCTAATACTATATGGATTTCTCACTGAGTCTTCGATATATAAATGCTTGTCTTTACTAAAATTGTTATGGGATGCGGACGCTCTTCACCTATCTGATCCAAAATGAATACATTCACTCCGCCACATGAATTATACTTATCATTAACACTCCCAAGACATCCCTCAAATCATACCAGTGACATTCTACAACTGCTATTGTTTGGTTGGTAACATATTCATTCATTAGGTAATAACCTGGGCATGTTCATTGCAACCTATTTTGACTATACTTCAAATGCATGCACTGAAAAACCTGTATTTAAGTCACACTGCCACCTACACTTATTTTAGTTCCCCAGTATTACAACTATGCCAAACCTATCACCTGATTTTTATAATTGCCATGAACTTGGTGCTATGTTCATAGCCAAAATATATACAACAGAACAAACACTGCCCAGTACTGACTCATTCTCAAATCTCTTGATGTGTCTGAAAGCAGTGGTATAGTCATTGTGTCAGTATGTCTACTTGAGAATCTTACTTTTTTCTTAACACCATAATTCTTTTGGTTTCTTAATTCATTGTTCCATTTTCACAGGCATATGAGGCAATCAAAAATACCATGGCATCTTTATAAATAGAGAAAAGATAAAAACTATCCAAGATTTTATTTTACTTCCACTGTCATCCATAGTCTTCTGCAAACCAGGTGTTCACAGTTTAAACTCTGGTACCATCCACCTCTTCAAATTTTAATATGACTATTTACAAACCATGGATGACATAGGCTGGTGAACTTCTTCCATGTGGACTTAATTGACACTTTACTTAGATGAATGCGTGTTTGAACAAAAGCCTATGAGAGCTGAAATGCCATTCTTTTTTTGAACCATTTTATTGGGGACTCAGACAACTCTTATCACAATTCATACAACCATCCATTGTGTCATGCATGTTTGTACATCTGTTGCCCTCATTATTTTCAAAACATTTTCTTTCTACTTGAGGCCTCCATATCAGTTCCTCATTATTCCCCTCCCTGTCTATCTACCCTATCTCATCAACCCCTGATAGTTTATAAATTATTATTTTTGTCATGTCTTACACTGTCTGATTTCTCTCTTCACCCACTTTTCTGTTGTCCATCACCCAGAGAGAGGGTTATGTGTAATTGGTTCCCCCGTTCTACCTCACCTTCCCTCCACCCTCCTAGTATTGATATTCTCACTGGTCCTGGGGGGAATTCATCTGTCCTGGACTCCCTGTGTTTACTATCTGTACCAGTGTATATCTTCTGGGCAAGTCAGATTTGTAAGATAGAATTGGGATCATGATAGTGGGAAAGGGCAAGGGAGAGGAAGTATTATTGAACTAGAGGAAAGTTGTATGTTTCATCAGTGCACCCTGACTGGCTTATCTCTTCCCTGTGACCTTTTTGTAAGGGGTTGTCCACTTGCCTTTAGATGGGCTTTGAGTTCCCACTCCACATCCTCCCTCATTCACAATGATATGATTTTTTGTTGTTTGATGCCTGATACCTGATCCCATCAACACTTCATGCTTATACAGGCTGCTGTGCTTCCTCCATGTGAACTTTGTTGCTTCTCAGCTACCTGGCCCCTTGTTGATCTTCAAGCCTTTAATTCCCCAGATGCTATATCCTTTAATAGGCAGGCACTATCAGCTTTCTTCACCATGTTTGGTTGTGCACCCTCTTTGTCTTCAGCAATTGTGATGGGAAGGTAAATAGATGCCATTCTTTCATTGTCTAATTTCTTTAATACAATTTGCTATGGAGCCCATATATTCAATGATTTCTTCATGAAGGTGAACATCAAGCAGGGCCACGTCATAAGCTCTAATTGCTCTTAACTTGATACTGGAATTAAAGTGAACCTGACATACTCAGTGATCTGTGTTATATATCTGGTTCACGTTGAAGATATAATTAATTGTATAATAGAGAATATTTTCAATCATCTCCTGGGGCAAGTTCAGTATCATAAGTCAGAATAGGTCAGGGCCTTATTGCATAACAAACATCAATTGTTCTGCTGAAAATTCAACTTGAATCTGAAGAAAACAAGAGCAAGTCAACCAAGTCAAATTATGACCTCGAGTATATCTCACCTGATTTTAGAAACCGCCTCTAGGCAATTATAGATCTGACCAAACTTTCACACAAAACATAATTTCATTTTCACTTTGTATTGTTCCTTATAGTCTCTAAAACTGCCCCTGCTACACATATGATTTGACTACAATGTCTAAAATAGTCATATAAATGAGTTACATGAGACTGGATATTTCACGCATGTTAGCTGTATGCACATTGATTAGGTCACTTGACCCAATTCTCCTAAGTGAAAATTTTACCCCTTAAGGTACAGATGAGACCAGTATTGAAGAGGTGATATGGAGGTCTTATGTGAGACTATATGCAACAAATTTTATGCTAATGTTAAATATGCATTAGGATGCTGAAACAACCACTTCTTTCTCAATCCAATCATATTTGTACATTTGTTTGACTTTGATCAACTAAACAATATGCCTGAGGGGTCAAAATTATTGGAACCCTAGAGCTCTCATTAAACTCTATGACTTCCTGGTGGACTTTTACGTAATCACAAATCACCTGAGAAGTACAGCATAGAGCAGTCACCTCGGCTACCTGACCAACATAACCACTTGATGGTGTCAGCTCTCTGCTAACTTTGCATATTCTGTCAGTAGCCAATGCTTTGGGTTCTGCTAATCTTTTTTACTTCTTCTCAGATAGCCTCTCCCCCATTATATCCTTTATTCATGAGATGTCAGTTAGACCAAATGAAATATTTTATCTGTTTCATTCCTTTTGTTACTAAAGAGATAATGTCATTTATCTGTTAATTGCCTCTTTATGGGACTGCCTCATCTAGCCCCACTATGTAAGTTTCTACTATAGTATAGTTACCACAGAACACAAATGACACTCAATACCTCAGAAAATATTTTCTCAACATTCACAAATTTTTGTTTGTTTTTTCTTCTGGACATCACTGTCCCCTGGTGGGAGTAGGAGGTCCAGCCTTTCTCCTGGAGAGCTGCTTCTGGATTTGAACCGCCAACCCTGTGGGCCACAGTCTCACACACAACCACTATATCACTGGGGCTCAGACCCACAAAATATTTTTTATTCTGTGAATAACTCCAAGTTATCATTCTGATATCTAAATTTGTTAAAGGACAATCAATATAATCAAAGTTATTTTGAACCGAGTATATGCTCCATCTTTCTGCCTTACTGATTCAGGCTACATTTAATTTTGTAACCATTCTAAGATCTCTCTTTGGATTTTGCCATCTGTCATAGCTTACTAAAACATTGTCTTGCTCACATTACCGGAGTCATGGTACCTATGAACATGTGTATACCTTCCTTGACTGAGACAACTATGTCCCCTTCTACAAAGATGACTCATCCATCACATCACTTCATTTACATGATTGACATTGCCCATCACTGATACACTGATCACCACACCATTATTCATAACAGTCTGAATGTACATCCCCATTTATGCTCATTTATTTCTTCTTCTCTAGGGTTGTTTTCTTATGTGCCATTATTGCTGTTAGATGTTGTAAAGTTGATTCCACATCCTTGTCTGAATCCTGCTTGAGTTTCTGATAGCTCCCTGTCAATATATAAGTTCCAGCAAAATTTTATTTGCATATGATATTAAGGAGAGTGTCCTATGATTTCTGCATTCTTGTCGATCATTTTTCTCTGGAATAATTGAAAATATGGATCCCTTCCAGTCTGTGGACCAGGTTGGTATCTTCCAGATTCTCTCTCCACTTTCTTTTGATATATTCCCTTGATCTTCTTTTGCTGATTCCTGCACCATCGAACATTTTACCCATAAAATCTCTCAATAATTAATCTCAAGACTTGGATGTTTTCTTTATTTGTTATAACTTAACATATACTGAATGTGTTCTTCTTTTTTCATATTCTATATCTAGAACTTTACACATTTTACTATACTTTTCATTTTTAATACCTTTCATCCTGGGTGACTTCTAATTTTCCTAGATTAGTACTTTTTACATTCCAAGATCTGATTATGAATACATGTTTTCAGTTATTTATTCTCATTTTGAGTCATGCCCATCAGTAAATGAAGGCGAAAGCTTAAATCAATGCATGACCTTATTATCTACTTGACTTTGAGAAGGCAGGATGTCATATTGACTGGCTTCCAACCTGAGGGACTCATCTTCCACTACTATATCTCACTATATCGTGCTACTATTCACAAGGTTTTCACTATATCTGACAATGTTCCACAACTTTTTACAATATTTTCAATCTTCACCTAGATGTGGATAGCCTGTTTTTCCTTCTTCTCCTCATCTTAGTCTGTAAGCTCTTCTGAAACCTATTTAACTAGGTTGATCTTCTGGTATTTGAAATGCTAGTGACATGCCTTCTATCTTCACAGCAGCACACAAACCACCACAATAATTATAACCATGAGAGCCATTGCATGTTTTCAACACAAACAAGTTGCTGAACCTTTTTCTTCCTTAAATGAAGACAACACTTTATGTTGGCTTTGATTGCTGATAATTGCTTAGCCTTATATGGTTTCCTGCTAATCAGGAAGGCATATTTGTTCTCTTAAAAATACCCCTTATTGCAGAGATAGACAGAGTTGTTCAAATAACCCAACAATAAAAAAGAACAAGTTTAACATTTATTACTAATATATTTTTTTCAATTAGCTCAGGCACCAGCTTCTACAGATAATTTTTCGTGGATGTCGACAACTGTCCATAGTGACTAGATAAATTTCTGTCTCAAACATCTGAATTTTCATTATAATTTACTAAATGTCCATTATAATGTACTTGAATGAGATATGACACATTCGCCATCAAACATACATTGTGAGTCAGTAGCTTTCTTTGACAGTCTGCTATTCACTGATTCCATCATATTGAGTCTCATATTGCAAACCTTGACTAATTTGTACAAAGTCTTCATGATGAATTCTTTCTTCAATGAAAATACTTTGAAATTCAAGAAATATAGTGTGAAGAATAGATGCAATAAGTTCACACCCGGAGGGAAAAAACAGCATTGATTCAGTAGACATCGGAAATAACTGCATTAGCTTTGCTTCTTTTGACTTGCTTTTGAATCCAGAATGTCTTTTTAGAAACTATAGAATAATTTATTATTTAAATGATGGGCTATTTAGGAGTTAACTAAAAAATTGGTTCTGGGTTTTGGTATTTTGTATTGAAAGTTATCTTTGTATTAAAATCTGAAACATATTCCAAACAGGTCATGCAGTCCAATTAACCTTTTATCACATTCAACTGCTATAAGTTACATGAACTTGACTCTGTCCTCTAAATATAACAATACAATGTTGGCATCTCATTAATAAACATTACAGCATTTATTAACACTGCATGTAACTGAAGTAAAACTTCATCAATTCAAATCTCAAAGAACCAGAAGTAATCAAGCTAGAACTAAACAGGAACAAATTATCTGACATCATATTTTAGTCGCAGGAGCTTTGAGAAGCTAAACAACTAGCTGTTTCTGTCAAACAATCTTGATTACTTGTCAGGGTGGAAGAATCCAGTAGAGTATAGAATGGAAGGTTAATTTACTTGCACTCACATAAGTTCTCTCTATTCTTATTGAGAAATAACCCAGGTCATTAATTGCAGTTTGCAAATCAATTTCTATGAGTTCATGACCCACAGGATCTTGTGCTTCAAATAACAAATGTAGTAGTGCTTGTGTTTTTTCATTCCAAAACATCTATATTGAATAATTTACTTATTTAACCTTTGATTACATGATAATGGGCAAAACAAGTATAGATTTTATTATAAGGTCAGACATTATTTTTATCCATTCATAATTTTCCTTTTTTCCTTCCTTACTTCTAATGAAGGAACCATGGTAGCATAATGGGCTAAGAATTGATCTACCAACCATAGGGTAAGTGGTTTTAAATAGACCAGCTTCTTCCAGGGTAAGGATGAGGCTGTCTTATGCCAAAAAATATTGAAATCTTGGGAACCCAAGTGGGCAATTTTACCCTCTTTTGTGAGGTTTCTCTGATGGAGTGAGCTCATAACCAATGAGTTTGCAAATTGATTTGGTCCTTCCAACAAAATTTAACAAATATTGACTTCTTAACATATATTTTCATTTGAAATGCTACTGTATGTGATTTCATACTCTATATGCATATAGCAGCATGGTAATTTTCTGCCAATTTGTCATACTTTGGTGATTTGTGTATCGCTTTGGTGCTGGAACCTCAGTATTGCAAATGTCAGTAGGGTCACCCAAAGTGAATAGGTGTCAGCTGAACCTCCATACTAAGGACAATGAAGAAGGACTCAGATCCTGCCTTTGAAGGAAGGAGTCACTGAAAAATCTATGCATGGCTTCAAAACATTATCCAATACTAAAAAATGAAAAAGACTGTTGTAAGAGACAGTGACAGAGAATGGGTTGATTCCTATGACTTAAGTTGATCATGATAATGTGAGTCTAGTAAAGCTAATGGGAGAAGAGTCTTTGGAATGTCCCTTTATTGGTGGGGCAGACTCAAAGTAGGGAGAAACAGTGACAAAAAACCTGCCAATGATCATAACTTTAAATGTGTGAATCTAAGAAATCTTGAAATAGTCTAAAATGAAGTGTGATGTTAAAGATCAATGTCCTAGGCATTATTGAGGTGAAATGAACTAGTATTTGCCATTTTGAATCAGAAAAACATTTGATTTTCTAGTCCAGGAAAAACACAATCAAAAGGGTTGGTGTTGCACCGATTGTATATAAAGAAAGGATGTTGCAAAGTCAATTACCCCTTTATTATTCATTTTCATGAATAACAAACATTTCCATGAATTTAGAGGATACAAGGTATAACAAGGTAAGCATACTGCAAGTGTGCTTGGAAAATCCAAAATATAGTTTAGTTAAAGCATTTGGCTTACAGTTCAGTGCTGTCAATAATCTGATTATATCTATCTGGCTGTAAGGATATCTGTCAATACAAATACTAGTCAATTTTAAGCATCAAACACAAAAGCTACTGATGAATAAATTGAAGAATTCCACCAATATCTTCAGTTGGAAATTATTCAACCATGCAACCAAGATGCATTGATAATTGTTGGCAATTGGAAAAGTTAGAAACAAAGAGAAACAGTGGTTAAAAAATATGGATTCATTGATAAAAATTAAGTTGGAGATGCATGCTATAATTTTTCAAAATTGACTCCTTCACAGCCAATTCCCTTTTCAACAAATCAAAAGGCCACTACACACATGAAATTGTCAAGATGAAATATAGTAATCAAATTGATTATATTGGGGAGAAGATAGAATTGGGAAGCTCAATATCAACAAGTGAAAGCAGGACAGTGGCTGACTGCAATAGAAATTCCACTGTTTAAGTTCGGCATAAAGCTTAAAAAAGAAAAAAAAAGGTCAGCATAAAGCTAAAAGAAAAAAAAAAAGGACATGGTAGCCAACATATGGGATAGCCAAAATCCTTTTCCATGTGGATTTTAAGAATATCTCAAGAACATATTTGATGCATTGTACATTGATGACGGAGATCTGACTAACAGTGGGAAGACCTAGAGAGCATCATTCGTGACCAAAGCAAAGGTTATGACACCGAAAAGAAAGAAGGAAAATACCAAGTGAATGTCAGCACAGATTCTGATACTTGATCTTAATTGTAGAGAAGCTAATTCAAATGGAAGAAAAGATAAAGTCAAAATGTTGAGTAGAAAATGTCCAAGGGCAGCTCAAGGAGACCAAGGCAAATATTATGATAAAATGTGTGGCAGTCACCCAGTCTTGTGTCAATTTGAGAATTAAGAGTGTATGGAGGGGAGTCGAGCCTGTCAATCTGGAGATAGCCAATGAGACCTCTGTGTGGGTATGGCCTTCTCCTGAGGATTCTGGGAAATCCTGTTTAAGGTAAGTACTTCTTGGAGGGAGAGATTTAAGGTAATTACTTCTTGGAGGGAGAGATACTATCTCCCTCAGTTCACTTCTTTGGAGAATTTTTACTGACAATGCTGGCTGCCTAAGAGACTCAACTGACAAGACCGACTCCCTGCAAGAAATCCCTAAGGAAAAGCCACATAGACCTACCCTGATGCAACAAGAGATATGGACAGAGAGAAGCCATGTGAAGACCCCAGCACTGAGATGCTCGCAACATCACTGAAACCAAAGACTTTCTACCCATTGACTTGTGATCATTCTGCATTTTGTGTCATAGCATGAGTTTTATGAGTCTGAAGAATTTGTAGATTGCTGTCAGATATGTGAGCTAACATCAGACTTATGACCTTGAACTAGACTTGGTGGGAATCTTTTCCTAATGTAGTTTCTCTTGCATATAAAACTCTTTCCTATACACATATAAGTGTGAATGGTTTTTTTCTCGAGTCTACCCAGACTAACAAAATATGCAAGTACCTAGAATTAGAAAGGCAAAAGGGAAGAACATATGAGCCTATATGAAATGGAAAAAAACTCAAGAAAAAATTCAGTCCCAATTTAGAAATATTCAATGGGAAAAATATTGAACAATGTTGGAAAGGATCATGAAAAAAATGGAAAGAATTAACAGAGTCAAGATAACAAAAAAAAAAAAACCTATTTGGCATTTCGTTTCAGGAGATAGCAGATAAGCAAGAACCAAGAGTGCTGAAAGAAGAAGTTCAAGATACACTGAAAGAATTAGCAAACTCAGTGCTCTAAGAATTGATGGAATACCCATTAAAATGTTTCATCGAGCTAATGAAGCACTGGAAATATTCATCTTTGCCAAGAAATTTGGAAGATGCCTTCTTTGCCAATGTACTGGAAGAGATCCATATGTGTGCCTAGATTCCAAAGAAAGATAACAGAATTCTTAAACTATAGAAAAAAATCATTGTAATTCCATGAAAGGTAAATTTTGCTGATCTGCCAGATGTTCAGACCAGATTCAGAAGAGGCCATAGACTATTTCCTGCATCAGGTGTATCCTGAATCAAAGCAAAAAATACTTTTAAATTTTTTATTTGTTTTCATTGACTATGAAAAAGGCATTTGACTGTTTGGAACATACATAATACATACTTTGAGAATAATAAGGATTCTAAAACACTTGATGGTACTCATAAGGAACTTGTACATAGATAATGAGGCAGTTGTATGAAAAGAATAAGATAATATTGCAGGGCTTAAAATCGGGAAAAGTTTTATCAGGGGTACATTCTTTCAACAAACTGCTTCAGGCTGTATGCAAAGAAATTGGCTTATGTGAAGAAGGGTGTAACATCAGGATCAGAAGAAGGCTTTTAAAAACCTGCAATGTGCAGATGACATGACCTTGCTAGCTAAAAGTGAGGAGGAATTGAAACACATGCTGATGGAAGCCAAGATCAAGGATTGTAACCTTCAGTATAGATTATAATCCTATGTTAAGAAGACTCAAATCTTCACTATTGGGCCAATAGTTAGCATCAATCACCTCATAATTGGAATTTCATGCATATAAAATTTTGACATTAATTAAAGAAGATTGAGGGAGAATAGAATTTATTTGTGGTCCTGGAAAAGAAATTGAAATTACCAAGGAATTCTAACAAAACAAGCCAATCAATCTTGGACGAGATAGATTGTTCCTGTCAAAGTGTTCCTTAGAGCAAAGGATGAAGAGACTCACTTGTACATGTGTTGGCAGCGCTCATCACTGATCCACTAGTCACCATCCCATTACACAAAATTGTGTTAGCATCCATCCCCATTACTGCTCATTTATTCCCTCTTCTCCAGGGCTGTTTTCTCACAAGTTGTTTTTATGTCATAAATTTGGTTCCACATACTTGTCTTAACCCTGTTTTAATTTCTAGTAGTCAGGATTGGTTACTTTTTATTGCATTGGTTTACTTTGGGTACATTATCAGAAAAGACCAAATTCTAGAAAAGAAAACCATGCTTTTTTTTTAGGTTTTTAGCATTGTCTTTTATTTTTTTGTTGTTGTTGTTTATTAAAGACTTATTTTATTTTATAGTAATACATTTGGACTCATTCTTACATAGTATTCATAGTATCTATGAGCAAACTCCAAATTATTAGACTTTTTTCTTCCAGGAATCCCTGATATTTAGCTCTCTTTTACCTCCTCCCCACCCCTCAATGCCTCTCATCACCACCACCACCAAAATATTTATACCCTTCTTCTTCTTGCTGTTCCTGGAAGTTCATCAATCCTGGGCTTTCTATCGCAAAACAAATAAAACCAAAAAACACACCTTCATGAGGGTGACCTCTAGTGACATAATACCACTCAGATACAATCTTATATGAACAAACAGAAACAAAACAAGGACACAGAAAATGTTGAGAACCAATCCAAGTCCAGTATGCATCAGAGAGGGGATCAACTGACAATATTTTAACCATGCAAGTCAGCTTTACTCCTTGATCTTCCATATGCAGCTCTCCAAACAATCTGTTTAATAAGCACTTTTCGCCTACCTCTGAATTGTTGTAAAGGAAGTTCACAAGGGATAGTTGATGGGGAAATGGGAAGCTAATAACTATGAGCGTAAGTACACTGGTTACAAGTTGGGCTACTAACCACAGGGTCAACAGGCTCAAAACTACCATTTGCTCTGCCAGAGAAAGAGGGTTTTATCCTCCCGCAACAAGTTAATCTCAGAAACTCATAGAGGCAGCTCTACCCTGTCCTACAGGATCACCATGAGTCAGAATCAAATTGATGTCAGTGACTTTGGAGGATTGGCGGGCATTGCATGATCTTTTTCTGTTTTCTATTCCATGTATCTGATTTTAATACACTGGATTTTAAGTGTAATACCACTAATATGAATGTGAAAAGAATATGTATTTAGATAATACTCCTTGTGTGTTACAAGAGATCTTTCTGAACTAAAAAAAGAATTAATAAAATGTTCTAAATTGATTATGGTAATCATGGTACAACTCTTCTCAATATGATTTACAGTGTGTGATTTGTGAATTATGTGCCCGTAAACTGTTTGTTTTCAAATTTGTTCAGGTGCTTAACATCTTCCAGGAAATAGAAAGATTACATAAATATAATTGCCAAGATGTTTCTGTTTGGGAAGGGGTTAGAGGAACAATTAAAAATCAATAAATCATTAAGGACACTGATAGATGGCACAAATTATTTGGGCTCCTCTACTAAACTTAAGGGTTGAGTTTGAATATACCCAAGCATACTGTGGGAGATATACTTTCATTAAGATTGCAACCTGGAAGACAAGAAAAAATAATAATTTGCTAATTATCAAGGGTTCATGTTGGAAGGAGGGGGGAAGGAGAGGGAAGGAGAGGAAAATTAGAAGTGAATCCAAGGGCTCAAGTAGAAATAGAATGTTTTGAAAATGATGATGGCAACAGATGGATAAATGTGCTTGAGACAATGGATGGATAGATGAATGGATGGATTGTGATAAGAGTTGTACAGCTCACACTAAATTGATTTATACAAAAAAGATTACAACCTGGAAAACCATAAGTATCACTTATATCCTATAATATATATATAGTTAGCATGATTCAGAATCAGCTCCATAGCAAATAAAAACAATTAATATATCTAGAATCACTGTTTTAAAGTTGAATATTCTTCTATTTTTAGCTTCTCCATGTCTATTAGTCACTGTTTTCTGACCTGTCCTGTATTCCAGGAAGCTTCCCTATGATACTGTTTCTCTAAACACTGTTACCATCTTGAATTCTACAGAGAAAACATAGATGTTATGAAGGCTTTTACTTCCTTGGACCTACAATGAACACCTTTGAAAGCAACATTCATGAAATAAAATAAAATATTTCTTTCAGCAAATCTAATGTAAAACAACCTTGATAAAACAACCCGACTAAGCGTAGATCCAACTAGACCGCAGTTATGACTTAGCCACGAATCCAACCCAGCCAGAGATCTGAACACCCTGTGGTTCTGACTAAGCCACTGTTCTGATGAAGCCACAGACCCTGACGAGACAACGCCCGGCGCCCGCCCAAACCTTCCTGGCAGCGACCATTACAATGGCCAGTCAATCCCCGGCCGTCTTCACTGTGGCAAGCCAAAAATCCCCAAGCCCTCAGAACTCAGTGAATCTGTTCCCACCTAACTTACAATGACTCACCCGTGATCTGGTAGAACTGAAATTCTCCTTCAGACACTTTCCCGGGGCTGATCCCGCTCTGGTTGTCTCTGGTGCGTGTCACACAGTCGCCTTCTTGTGGCCACCCCTTGGTAAAGTCCTTTGATGCACACATGTGTTTTATTCTTAGTAAGTTCCATTTGTCAATTTCAGGTTCCCCTGCATGTGTACCCTGTCCTGTTGCAGTTAGCCTTTGTATTCCCTGGGTCAAAGTACTTAGATCTTCCCCGATTCTCGCGCTATTGGTTTTGATGGTTTGTAGTTTTGCTTCCAGGTCCATGATCCACCTGGAGTTTTTCTTGTGCATGGGGTGAGGTAGAGATCCTGATTCATTTTTGTACATGTAGATTTCCATTGTCTCTAGCACCATTTGTTGAAGAGGGCATCACCCTCCCATTTGATGCTTTTGGGGCCCTTGTCAAAAATCAGTTGTCTATATGCTAATGGTTTTATTTCTGGGTTTTCTATTCTTTTCCATTGATCTGTGTATCTGTCATTATGCCAGTACCATGCTGTTTTGACAACTGTGGCTTTGTGGTAAGTGTGAAAAACAGGTACAGCCAGCCCTCCGACTGTGTTCTTATCCTTGAGGAGATCCCTGCTAATTCTGGGCCTTTTCCCTCTCCATATGAAATTGGTTGTCAGTTTTTCCAGTTCTCTGAAGAAGGTGTTTGGTATTTGGTTTGGTATAGCATTGAACTTATAAAGTGTCCTGGATAGAATAGACATCTTTATTATATTGAGCCTACCAATCCATGAGCATGGGATATTCCTCCACTTGTGGAGATCACTTTTCGTTTCCTGTAGTAGGGTTTTGTAGTTTTCCTTGTAAAGGTCTTTTTTTTGTTGTTAGATAAATCCCAACGTACTTCAATTTATTCTTGGCTATTGTGAATGGTACTGCTTTCTTGATCTCCTCTTCTGTGTTCTTGTCAGATGTGTAGAGCAGAGCAATTGACTTCTGTTTATTGATCTTATATCCTGCCACTCTTCCATATTCCTCTATCGCTGTTAGCACTCCGGTTGTGGAGCACTTGGGATTTGCAATGTACAGGATCATGTCATCAGCGAATAATGATAATTTGACCTCCTCCCCTCCCATTTGGATACATTGGATGTCTTTCCATTGTCTTATGCTATTTGCTAAGACCTCCAGTACTATATTGAATAGTAGTGGGGATATGGGGAATCCTTGTCTAGTCCCCTTCCTCAGTGGAATTGATTTAGTCTTTACTCCATGGATTATTATGTTACCTGTTGGCTTCTCATAGATAGCTTGTATTAACTTGAGAAACTGTCCTTCTATTCCTGTCTGTCCGAGTGTCTTGATTAGGAAAGGGTGCTGGATGTTGTCAAATGCTTTTTCTGCATCTATAGATATTATCATATGGTTATTATACTTCATCTTATCGATATAACATATAACATTGATTGATTTGCAGATGTTAAACCATCCCTACATCTCTGGGATGAATCCTGCCTGATCCTGGTTGATTATGCCTTTTATATATTTTTGTATTCTATTGGCTAATATCTTGTTGAAGATTTTTGCATCTGTGTTCATTAGAGATATTGGTCTAGAGTTCTCTAATCCTGTGGGATCCCTTCCCTTTTTGGGTATCAAAGTTATACTGGCTTCATAAAATGAGTTGGGGAGTTTTCCATCCTTCTCAATACTCTGGAAAATTTTGTGGAGGATTGGTGTCAACTCCTCCCGGAAAGCCTTATAGAATTCACCAGTGAAGCCATCAGGTCCAGGAGCATTTTTGTTGGTATATTCTTGATAAACATATCTATCTCTTCTCTTGTTATGGCTTTGTTTAGTTCCTTGATCTCTATCTGGGACAGTCTAGGGAGATTGTTTTTTCAGGTATTTGTCCATATCTTCCAGATTGTTAAACTTGTTGGAGTAGAGATTTTCATAGTACTTTGTGATAATCCTTTTAATTTCATTAGGGTCTGCTGTGATTTCCCCCATTTCATTCCTCGTCCTATCTATTGTTGCTTGTTCTTTCTTTTCTTTGGTCAGGTTTGCCAGTGGCCTTTCAAAGAACCAACTTTTTGCTGCATTAATCTTTTGCATTTTTTTTGTCTTCCCAGTGGTTGAGCTCTGCTCTAATTTGTATTACTTCTTTCCTTTTACTCTTGGAGGGATTATTCTGCTGGCACTGTTCTAGTTGTTGGAGTTTTTGTGAGAGTGTGTCTGCTAAAAAACTCAATTCTTTTTATCATATATGCTCCTATTGCAATTAGGCTACCTCTCATAACTGCCTTCTCAGTATCCCAGAGGTTTTTATATGAAGTATTCTCATTCTCATTAATTTCTAGAAATGTTTTGATCTCCCTTCTAATCTGGGTCATTACCCATTCATGGCACAGAAGTTCGTTATTCATCCTCCATCTGTTTGCCCTTGTTTTACTACTAGTCCTTTTATTAATCTCCAGCTTTATGGCATGGTGGTCAGAGAAGGATGATTGTATGATCTTTATATTTTTTAATTTACTTATGCTTGACTTGTGTCCCAGCATGTGGTCAATTTTTGAAAATGTGCCATGAGGACTTGAGAAGAATGTGTATTTTTTTGTTTTTGGGTGGAAGGCCCTGAATATGTCTACCATATCAAGTCGTCTTATTGTTGCATTTAGTTCAATAGCCTCTTTGCTGAGTTTCTTTCCCAAAGATCTGTATTTCTCTGCAATTGGTGTGTTAAAGTCTCCTACTATAATTATTGAGTCTATAACATCTTTTTTCAGGTTCCAAATAGTCTGTTTGACAAATTTCGTGGGTCTCTCATTTGGCACTTATATATTTATTATGCTCACTGGTTCCTGGTGAAGCATACCCTTGAGCATTATAAAGTGCCCCTCCTTGTCTCTTTTAATGGCCTGAACCTTGAGGTCTGTTTTATCTGAGATTAGGATTGTGACCCCTCCTTTATTTGATTCACCATTAGGCTGATATATCCTACTCCAGCCTTTTAATCTTAGTTTATTATTGTCTGAAATATTAAGGTGTGTTTCCTGCAGGCAACAGATTGAAGCACTATGTTTTCCAAGCCAGTCAGCCAATCTTTTAATTTTAATGATGGCGTTCAGACCATTGACATTTAGAGTTATGATTCCAATCCATGGGTCCATTGCTGGCCTTTTGTGTTTTTTGGTGTGTGTGTTCTCTTATTCCCCTTTTCATAGCCCTGCTGTATTTTCATTGGGGTCTTCTTTAGTGTTATGCTTTCTCCTTGAGGCCATATGTTCTTGGTGATTGGGGTTAATCTGTTGGCTCTTGGATGAGGTTGGAGTATAGGATTTTCTCCTGTTTGTGCTTGGTGGATGTTGGTCTTCTGGCCATAGTGAGTCAGCAAGGATTTTCCTCAGAGTTGGGTGTCTCACAGCATATTCTTTGAGTTTTTCCTTATTTTGGAAGAACCTTATTTCCCCATCTACCTTGATAGATAGATTTGTAGGGTAAAGTATTCTAGGGGAGGTGTTGTTTTCCTTCAACTTCTGGAAGATATAGGTCCACTCTCTTCTACTCTTCATGGTTTCTGTTGATAGGTCTGCACATATTCTTACCTGAGAGCCCTTACATGTGACCACCCTCATTTCTCTTCCTGCTTTCACGATCTTTGCTTTCTCCTCAAAGTTGGATAGTTTAGCTATTATATGCCTTGGTGAGTTATTCCTTGGGTCTAGTCTACCCGGTGTCCTCTCTGCTTCTTGTATGAAAGGCTGGTTCTCATTCATTAGGTTGGGAAAATTTTCTTTCAGAAATTCCTTAGTTAAATCAATTGCTGATTTCTTCACTATATCTTTTACTGATAAGCCAATGATTCGGATGTTGTTTCTTTTCATAGCATCACTCATT